>DF237153.1:72664-95226 GCA_000708835.1 Klebsormidium nitens | reverse complement strand
GATAGTACGTAAACGCGGACGGTTCCAACTTTTACCGGCCGGTACCGTACTATGATCTACGTATCCCTTTCCGTACAAGCCTACAAGGTACCGTACCTGGTACGGAAAGATGACGGCACAGTTTAGGAATAGTAAGGGCAGCAATACATTGGCGCAGTTCTGTTGGAAATCGCTACATTTTTCAACTGTCGCAGTTTTCGACTTTCCAATGGAACTGCGGGTTACATTGATCAGTTTTCCCCGCAGTTGAAACCTCGTGACCCCCCCCTACACGACGTGCTGCGGTACGCCAAATTTCAAATTGCTCAACCGTACGTACCTATTCTGCCGGTCTGTACTTTTTAGGGTACGGAATGCCTACGTGGAGGTTAAACCGGTGGCTACGGGGGATAGTCACAATCCAGGCCGATTTAAATCCAGGCCGATCCAGGCCGGACGATCCAGGCCGTTTAAAGTTTTGACCGGGTAACACCCTGACACCCCTGGTTACTGGTCACAGTGTTTCCAGCCTGGTTTTACCCTGCCCCCTTGGGGGCGAGGGCCCGTACAACCGGTCGCCTAGAATATCTTACTGGGCGCCTGACCCTGCGGCTATAAGCCGGCTTTATATGGTCATAAGCAGACAGTTTTCCATGCATTTGTTTTATGAAGTCTTGCTGCGGCCAAGCCCAGTTACAAATTACGGCCAAGGTTACGGTTACGGTTACAGTCACAGTCACAGTCACGGGTACACAGTTACAGAGTTACAGTTACAGTTACAGTTACAGTTACAGTTACTGTTACTGTTACTGTTACTGTTACAGTTACACTTACAGTTACCTTTACTGTCACAGCTGAACTTAACAAGTTAACTACAAGGCACAGAGTTTAAACTTCAACAGGTTACAATCACCGGTACAGTAACTGTACGAGTAACAGTCACAGTCTGCCGCAAAATCCTTACATAAGCTGTCAAGATAGGGCAGCCTATTTTCCAAGGCCAGGCATCGTATCCAGTTTCAACATCTCCTTGCCATCATCCCGGCAGGTCTGCCCGAAGCACTCGGTTTGCGAAGGCGTGCGGATGTCCGGCCCGCGCCCGGGACTCGGGAGGCCGGCTCAGCAGACACTGACAAAAATTTCAAACACACGTCAAACCGGAAATTCTAGCACCAACTCTGAACGGCCTGGATTGCCCGGAGATTCCGGGCCTGGATTTCAATCGGCCTGGATTGCTACTATCCCATCCAAGATCGTCCAAGGAACTGTAAAATGACTCCCAAAGGACCCCACCGAGGTCCTTTGGATCTCTAGCTCGCAGTTCCGTTGATCCCGGAAGATATGATCTGGAGGTCTGCTCCGCCGGGGGGCATAGGCCACATAACTGCGGCAGTTCCTGGTCAAGAGAGCAACTGTGCAATGTAAGCTGCAGTTCAGTTGGAATTGTTCGAAAATTCAACGGAACTGCGGCCAATGTATTGCTGCCCTAAGCCGTAGGAATAGTAAGCTCAAACCAAACACTAAAAACTTAACCTATAAAAACTACCCGCTCCGCTCCGCACCCGTACCCACCCTAACCCCCAAACTAACCCTACCCGTCCCAGGCTGGTGAGCTTACTATTCCTAAAGCTTACTATTCCTAAACTGTGTCGGCTCTACGGAAAGAGCACCGGCCGACTCAGCCTCCGAGGCCCGAATCGTTTTGGCGTTTTGGGCCTTTGGGCAGCTGGGCTGCTCAGTGCACAGTGCACACCGTGCGGCGTGCACTGGGGCCCGGGTGACGGGGCCGCAGCCGACTTCGAGCCTCGGCGGCCCAGCGTTCGACACGGAGGTTCGATTTTGTCGCGAACTGTACCTTATAGTTGAATCTTGATATCGACCGGTCGGCCTGTCTGTAAATCACCCGGGGGCGGGGAGTGAACCGAGTCCCCCCTTCCGATGAATGTTGTGGGCAGTGTGCACATCTGATGGCATTCATGGATTGATTGATCGATGCATTCATTGACCGGTGCCGGCTGCCGGTCGTGTCCTACCGGTACCCTATAGGGCCTATAGTAGGTACTAACTTATTGACTAGCCGCACCGGGAAATAGCCCCGACTACAGTGCGAAGGCTCCGGACAGGCCGAGTCTAACGTTGACGACATGCGTACGGATGTACGGATTCAGGAGCTGTCGTCGGGACAGAAAACTCGCCACTCGGTTGTCCGGGCCGACCATTACAAAATCTTCATGAGGACGTGACCGGTCACCAGATACGGGAAAAAAGAGGAAACGAGATTGCCCGGTGAATGAAGGTGGTTCCTGGGGGCGTTCACTGGCTGTTTGCGAAACCAACCGGGCTGCGCCTACTCTGGATCGTGACAGAGGTGAAGTTTGAACATCACTGATTCCGGCAGGGGAATTGGTCGTCGCAGTCATGTCAGATCATGCAGCAGCGAAAGTCACGCGGGAGGTCCGACCACTGCGTATTCCACTTGTACTGCTACCTACTTCAGTAGCCGTAGCGACATTCCCATTCACTTCTTGTTTCTAGGGCGTTGCGAAAAAAGCAAAATTAACCTTGAGCCTTGGTGCGATAAAGCGAAATCAAAAGAAATCTGGATTCAGCCTGACGTGGACAAGCAAAAACAGGCCTAAATCTTAAACAGCCTTATATTGGCTCTTGCGAAAAGTACTCATAAGCTGGTGCGAATTGTGACAGAGTTCGAATAAATCAATGGCACCAGGGTGGTGCGAATGGGAATGTCGGTACACGTCCTTACAACTCATGCGATCTCCGCAGATAGGGCAGACTACGACCGGCCCAAAGTTGTACATTTTGTTTTTGAGTACCTACGCTATACTCGTCGTGCTGGTGATCGATCATTCTGTTTGCGTACAAAGAAACGCCGCGCATGGGCCGGACTGTCCGGAGGCGTGCATTGCTAGGCACTGAAGCAGACAAGCAGTATCCTTGCACCGCTGCATTGAAGAACACAAACACATTGATAGCTTTACTAGTAGTTCTACTGTTTACAAAAGGCTTGTGAGCCCTTACAATCGGCTGATCACGAAGGTTGGTTTTTTGAGTTGACATAGAAAGTTGAAAAGAAGAACAAAGAATAGCAGCATTAGAAAGAAAGCACCAAGAAACCGGATTGCCATTCGAGTTGTAGCAAAAGCAGCGGAGTCGCCACCAATTCGCAAAGCAACCGCCCCCAAATTCTTTTGTGAGCTACCACCAGAAGCGGCGCACTTCTTCCCCTGGTTGCGAGGCAACGGAACGCAAGACGCCACCGTGCTTCAGGGGCAGCAGCTGCATTGCTTTACAAACTGAGAGACGAAGGCAAATACGGGGGCTTTGCCACTCATGAAAATGGAGTCGGCGCAATGGAAGTCGTCGGTGGTCACGCTCGCAGCGGTGAGCGTGGCCGCGATCGTCTCGCTCTTCCTGCTGTTCAACAAGGGGTCAGGCCCCAGCCAGTATTCCGCCTCTTGGATTATGACGACGCACCACAACTACTGGAACGGGGCCGGAGCGACAGCTGGCGGGCTCCACTACTGCAAGGCAAACCCGTTTATGATTCCTGAGCTGTTTGGAGACTATGAGGGGATTGTGCGAGCTGAGGAGGCAGCTTTGGAGTGGAGCAAGAATCTGTTGGCGATCGACGACAAGCTGTATGAGGGGATCCCCCATCTGACGGACAACACCATCTCGCTGCGCGAGAGCCACGAGCCGGGGGGCCACAAGAGGTTCAACAGCGTGCACCTGTGGGAGGCCAAGTGCTTGGAAATAGAGAGGTGAGGCTCTTGTCCAAATGTGCCCGATTACATCACCACATTTCTCCTTCTGGGATTTCTTTTGTCCTTGCAGCTTGCAGCTTATGATAGAGGTTACAATGGGTGAAATTTTTTATGCTAGTAGATTGCATTGCCAGGTAGGCTGCCTCAAGCTGTAACGAAGCTGGGAAAGGAAAGTTTGTTTGGAAGCTACAGGATGATCAGGCGCAATTGCAGTGTCTAGTATAAACCTGGTGCAATAGTGCATCAAGACTGAACAAGAAACTCTGGAGACATACTGCCCCTACCCGCGGCAGTGGTATCAATTGCTTTCTACTCTATGAATGTTTGCAGTAGATACCTCTTTCCAGCTCCTAACTTGCGTTTCCTAGAATCCAGCGCTTGTTGGATTTCGATACCGATGTGCTGCATTGTGAGGAGCTGATTGGTGGTCATGCATTTCCGTGTTTTGTAGCTGGAAGGCGCAAGATAATTGGAGCCTTTCTCAACTCATGTGACAAGCAGCTGTGCAACTTGTCTTAAATCTGCAGATTCAACTTCCAGTGGGACAACTTTCAATCAGAGTGTCTGACCAACAGAAAGCATTTTGTCACCTTTTTTGTTGAGACCAATCAGCCGAGTACTGATCACGGGGGCAGATTGTTATCACATCAAGCTCATTTCAAGGAGATGAACGTATCCAAAAACCGTTTCAAGATCTGCAAGAAGTCACATCAAGCTCCCATCCAGCTCAAAATTTCTGATATGGTACTGGAAGAAGTGGCCAAGGAAACGATGGCTGCACTAAGCAGCGAAGGCTGGAAGACTGCATCAATCATGCCTAAGCAGCAACAGATGTGAGTTGAGCTTCAGCTGATTCCAGATCAAAATCATTCATACTAAGAAACGAATCTCTTGTTGATACAGGATGGGCGGCGTGGAAGCGGTCAGTGGGGATGGCGGGAAGCTGCTGTGCGGAATTGACCGCATCATGGGCACGCAACCGGACTGCACCGTCTTCTCTCTGGGCAGCAACAACGACTTCTCCTTCGAGGACAGCATCGCAAAAACAACCAAGTGCCATGTACGTGGACTTACTGCTTCAGGATCATGGGGTCCGCATTATCTTATTCCCTTTGTTTGAATTATCGTGTGGAATGGGAGATTGTGGGATTTCAGGATCATGGGGTCCGCATTCTCTTATTCCCTTTGTTTGAAAGATCCTGAAAGTGAAAATGTGGGATTTTGAAAATACAAAACGAGTAGATGTAGAAATAGAGGATAAGAGGAAAGATCAGTGTTTTGGGAGGTCAGAGAATGACGCGCCGATTGTGCTGCGCGGTTTCCCGAGCTCGTCTTGTGTTGCTCCAATTCGTTGCAGCAATCCACAAGCGAGTGGGGGTGCCATTATCTAAGAAGCTTGATTGGCACAGCTTCACCCTGCAGTCAGTGCAATCCTTTCGATCAAGCGGTGTTGTTTTACTGTTTGAGCTCAATACATCAGCTTCGCTTCCGTTCAATACCATGTGGTACGTTTCCGTGTCGATTATTCCGAGCTGCACAAACAAACGCACTGTCGACTCGAGTATCCCTTCTAAACGGTTGTTTCTTTGCGCAGCTCCAAACGTTCGACTGCACCGTGCGCCAGCCCAGGGTGCCCGATGACATCAGCGACCGCGTCACGTTCCACCAGATCTGCCTGGGCACCGCAAAGGAAACGAAGGGCGAACTGGAGTTTATGTCGATCGTGGACGTTGCGGCTCTGCTGGGGCAGACCTCGCCGCCCAACTTGTTCAAGATGGATATCGAGGGCGGAGAATGGGACGTAAGTCCGTCAAACAATCAAAGATGTTTCGTGCCTTTCTTTGCCTTCGTTTGCCTCCAGTTGATTGGGTTACCATCGTCCCATCACGATTGCATGTGTTTCGCAGGAGGCAGGTCCGTGAAGAGGGAAGCCGTTTGTGATCTGAGCTGGTTATTGCTGGTCAGGAGCAAGTCCCACGAAAGAACTTGAGGAGACCTGGAAGTAGATTCTGCTTTATCGTGATCTTTGGATCTTGCGAGATAAGGAGAAGACCGTCGTTGTCCGCCATCGTCGCTCTCAAGAATGGTGCTCGTAATCTTTCGTGCAAGCAGCTGAGACGTTTGTTGAGCTGGTTGGTATCGAAGAGAAGGGCGGTGTAAACATTCCTCTTCAGGGTCTACACACGGAAATGCTCGATTTATCTCAACAGCACTCTTGTTCTCCTCTTGGAACCGAAGAGAGCACGCGCTCATATTGCACGCCTCGTTCTCGTGTTCCCAAACGGATCGGCTTCGAGATTTATGACGTCACGGAAAGCAACAACGGTGGAAAAGGTGCTTTCGTCAAATGGTCAGAAGTTGCGAATCCAGCACGCTCTCTGTTCAAGAAACTAATCTACAACCGTTTGTTTCTGCCAGGTCTTCCAGGACCTTCTGAGGTCCGAGAGCGCCCACCTGTTGCCTTACCAGCTGTCACTCGAGTTGCACTGGTGCATGAGCGGGAGGCGGAAGACCGTTGCCGACGTCGCTATGCTGATGCATCTGTTGTACGACGTCGGCTATCGCGTGATCTCCCGTGAGGACAACGTTCTTTGCGAGTGCTGCACGGAGCTGACCTTTATCCGAGCGTTCTGTTAGTATGTATTGGGAGCCGGGGGGCTCGCAAGAGAAGCGGGTTGAGATTGAAAAAGCCGTTTTCGGGGGCGCATAGTGGTGTCTTTCCTTTTGGGTCTTTGTATAGTATACTGTTTGGAGTTTAGTACTGAAGATGCTGACTACTTCGTGACGAGATTCGTAGGCCAAACGAACCGTGTGGTTATTTGCAAGCCAGGTGTTTGAAAGACTTGACGCCGGTGCGAAGCTCGACAGTTATGTCAAGAGCTGCGTGCGACACAAACCTGTACCGTCGATGTGGCAAACGTAATATAGCGGGACGCTTGCTGCTGCTAGGACTGATAGGAGAGCCGGATCTAAGATGCTGATCTGGTTCGAGTTGAAAACCTTTTTATACAAAGTTTTCCTTCTTGCCAGTAGGCCGCGTCTCTCGAGACAACTTCGAACGAGACTTTCACCTTCGCCAGTAAATTGTCAAAAACGTATACACGATCGAACAGGCCGTATGCAATTTCTTGCCCTCCGACGATAGCCTCCCTTTGCGGCGCTAAGTTGGAGACATGGTCACTTCTTTTAATACACGCTTAGACATCAGTCATTGCCTTTGCATACCAACTTACTGAACTTGGCCGCTTATTGTCGAGCATGCACGTCGGTCCGGCAATCCTGCACCGTCTGATCAGACGCTACCAGCCCAGAGTGCTTGATTCAACTTGTAGAGCACCTCTGTAACTCGTGTTGGCCCGGATTGATCATGGCTAGCTAGGGAACGGAACCAATTAAGAAGCGAAATCTACCGTCATATATTGCTGGGGCCGTGCCAGCCGAGGATGTTGATGCGGCCGGCCATGTGAGTGCCCGAGGAAGAGGGTTTGATCTGCCGCCGGGCCGCAGCTCAGGCCGGGGAGATCAATCCGGGTTAGGGTGGGCCGGTACCTAATATTAGGGCCAGGTGCGAAGCTACGCGCGTGCACTAATGTCTGGGCGGCCGGTTAGGAGTTTCAAATAGAGTACGTATCCGGGGCTATGGATCTCAGCACGCGGCACGTAACCAACTCAAGGGTAACTTGAGTTGTTACATTGTGGCAGCATCGTACATCGTTGTATTTTCCAACTTATATGACTTCTGGCCAGGGTCCGACCGTCACTGGTTGAAACGACGATGATTGTTCTCCTCCATGAAAAGATCCCCTAAGCTTTGAAGTACGGGGCAGGGGTTGTATTTATGGCCGGCATGCTGCATGTGTTTGATGCCCGCGCGGTCATTCAACTGTTCATTTTACCATTCTGCGGTCTAAATCCCTGCCGAGATCGTCGCGCCCGCCGCCTACTTAGTGCAATTCGAATTGTTGGACTAGATCTAGTCCAACAATTTTCTAGCCCGCGTAGCCTGGACTTGACGACGCAGTATTCAAGTTGCCGATAGACGTCCATGGATAGCCTGGTTGTGGCAAAGCTAGAACTGAACTAACGTTGCATGCCATGACAGATTCGGTCGGGTAGCTAGGCGTTCAAAACTCATTGAAAAATTGTATGCCATGGAAGCCTATGGCCCATGTGGCTACGGCGTTTTGAAAAAGAGCATCATTGAGCGTGTTGACCATCAACTTAAGAGTTGCCATTTCATAGAAAACCTTCTTCACTTGATAAAGGACGGTTACAAACATCAAGCCAACAAGCTCTAGCTTAGCTCCAGCTTGGAATCTGTATGTATGTGTCTCAAAGCGGGCCGCCACAGAATAGTCCGGCGACGCGACATTCTAGGAATGCAGAATTGAGTTGCTCGGGTCATATTGCTCATGACCATCCGACGTCTAGACGAAGGTCTCGTATTGACCAGGTTACTGGCTCTCTGGAAGCTGCTCTAGCATCAAAATGGCGACGTGTTTTACGAGCGGAGGTGGCGATGCGAGATATGTCTCTTTGCTGCCACGGTAGAAGGCAGCGTACTCGATTTTAGCGAATGCAAGCGTGCCCTAGACCCGGTCAAAAATAGTACTATGTAATTTGATGCACCTATCGTGTGTAGGCTGCGTCTCAGCCATTGGCTTTCGCCTGCTGTTCTCGCAGTCTTTGTCTGCCCTCAATGACCTGCAGTCGAACAAAAATGTCTTTGTATTGGTGGAGTGTATTAGTGGATCAATAACTCGAGTTCAAGCAAACCCCCGTTTGGCAGTCCACAGAAAGTGTTGCACGATGATCATGCAAGCGAGTAGCGTGAAAGGTGAGGACATGTTCGGAACGGCTGCCAACAGCGGTCTTTTGAGATTGGTCAGCATGACAATTGAAAGGTTTGCCTTAACCTCAGCAACGTCGGACTTCGCGCTCAAGAGACCATTAGCGGCTCATTGTACAGGCGACCCGCTCGAACTTGGATAACAAGCGGAAACGGATGTCAGAAGCCACTTCGAAAATATCTTCAGACGGGGGATCTATCTCGAAGTCGGTCAACTAAGATACGTCACGGCGCCAAGCGGAAACTGAATTACCCGCTCCAGAAACAAGTACAACAAGACAGAAGCGGGTAAATCCGACAACACGTGCAGCATCGCAAACGGCCACCAACGGAACGGGCCTGAACGGAACGGAACGGAACATGAGCTCACCAGCCTCCTGTGGTCGCCCATCACCTCGTCGATCAGTTCCCGTAGGAGCTTGTCTTTGTTCTTGGGCACGAGCGCCGCAAACACGGGCCGCCGCAGCTCTGCCGAGGGAAAATAGGAAGGGTCATGAGGGGTCCATCTTAAAATAAAATAAGATGAATCATCTTGGCGTTGCACTGGCCACCTTATCGTGCCCTGCTGTTTTCAAGGCGAGCCCCGTGGGAGTGATGCACGTGAAACCAGAACCAAACACTTTTGCAAAAAACTGGACGGCTGATCGAATCTGCGAATTAATGCTCCCGTTACTCCATCCAAGCGGTAGGGTCTGACAGCCTTCGCACGATGCAAATCAGCCAAGACTTCCACCAGGGAGGTAGAGAAGGAGAGGGGTGACTATCCAGTAAAAGCTGCTGAAAAAGCATCCGCGCAAAACAGAGCCAACCCCATTTACGGCGGAGAAGGAATTTATTTCAAAGACGCCTTCGTCCGCACTAACAACGAGACAGAACGCAACGAGACCTTCTGCCAGTGCGGAAGTCAGGCGCTTGATGACCATCGGTGGAGAGGGGTAGATCCGCAGCCAAAGTAGATACAACGGTCGGCGAAAAGGAAGAAGACAGCATAAAAGATCAGAATAATGAACTGCAGAGAAAGTGCTCCCCGACTCAAATGAGACTCATCTTCACCAGGATCCGTCCACACATTGCGCAGGGCTACGTCGAACCAAAAGGCTTAATGTGCAGCCGAAAGCGTCAGAACGAGATAAGTGGTACTTTCACGGATGTGTAGTGGAAACTCCTAGCGACTCGTTACGAGTTTCATGACAGAAAACTCTTCTGCCAAACAGCCAGCATTTAAGCCGTTCGATTGGGGAAAGGGCTCGCGGTTTTTCGCTTATCGGATGGTAAAAATCTACAAATTTGAAGTGAATGGAAGGAGAATGTTACAGAAACACCTGGTTGATTCAACGGAGGAAGGATGTCGGTTATCTGCTGCTGCCGTCACGGTTTCAATGATGCCGTCAATGTGACGGCCTACGCCAACTTTGATGAAGGCCCAAGGCGATCAATCAAATTGCAAGCACAGCAAGCGACTCATTGAAAGGGTAGAGACTGGATTGCACGATGACCACGCAAGACGACCAGGCAAGCAAGACGAGGCTGGCCACAGAAAGAAAACAGTGTCGAAAAGCACAAGATAGGAACACGATGCTTCATAGCATGGGCAGAAAACGAGACTCGAGTCAAGCAGCATATTCCTTGACCAGTGACGTGTCACAAGAACAGAGAGTGTGCATGGCAGGCAAGCACTCACTGCTCTTGCCGAATGCGTCCACCAGCATCATGAGCTCCTCCCCGGTTAGTCCGGAAATGAAGCACATCCGGGGGACGTCGACCGCCAGGTTTGGGGGGTTTTGAACTTGAACCCGCCCAAAGGCGTCCCATAGCGTCCCGTCTAGCATGTCTGAGGTCGCCTGAACAATCTGCGGAAATGCAGAGAAAGATTTTGGACACGTCAGGATCCGATATTGTGCGACCAGAAGATCTGACGACTGTGCTGGGAACAACCTACACCAGACAAGTGGGGTTTCTCGTGCGCAACGTTTTGCAGGGTACATGAGTCTCCGCCTAGCACAGAAGTTTCCTGAACCAAGGGAGTACCAGCAAAGCTACCGCACAGCCAACTCGACAACAAACTGACTGGAGTGGAAGAAAGGTGGCCACATGCATAAATAACCCAACGGCGAGCCCCTTGACGTTCTTCCCTGTCCTCTTAGCAGAGTGACGCATTCCTCTGTCCTCTTAGCAGAACCGGCGGTCAAAAAAGCATGACTATGACCGGCAAATTGATACCTCTTGATTGTCTCAAGGCCTTTAAGTCAGATGAGACCAGATTGCATGGGCTGCAAATCTTGCAAACCACTTACTTTCATAAAATCTCCACCGATCTCGTCGAGCAGGCCTTTTACGTCCTGCTTTTCTTCGGGAGTAAACCCGAATAGAAGTAAAGCCTGCGAGATAAAACAAATGAATAAAACTAAAAGTTGTCGAGTGACTTATTTATCGTGCCATGTCATGTGACGCTCATATTACGGTGGGCAAAAAAGTTTTTGACAGATTGATGCGAGCCTTTCTTCAGGCCTGAACGTTTGCACTAGCCCTGCTTTTCTTCCAAGTGCTATTATTCTGGTTTCTACTGCAAGCATTGCTCGTTCAGCATGAGATCTTGAGGTGGCGCCAGAAGCTTCATGAGTGACCAGCTTCTGCAGGATTTAATGGTATGCGAGTGCTTGTAGATAGTGATGTCTCATGTAATTCCCTAAGCAGGGCTTAAAAAGTGTGTGCTGTTGCTTGCTTTCATTTTTTTTGAAATGTCGGCAGCTCGACACCATGTGAAGCTGATATACCGCCGGGCGCCACTTCTAGTTTCGCAATTCCTTAAGGCACTACTCCAGGTAACACCCTCAGGCAAAGAACTTCTGGGACCAGACTCTTGCAGGACTGAAACGTCTAAGGGTGAAAACCCTGGGAGCGTTGAAAACCCTGGCAGATGCCGCCTTAATCATTCAATCGTCTTGACTTCTATAGCGGAGTCCAATGTTGTGGGGTCTTGCATTGCGGGATTATAAACAGTCATTGGCCACTGGTCAGAGCAGCAAAACAAGTGAATAGACTGACTACAAATAGTCAGAAAAGAAACAGTGCTGCCTTGAGTATAGTTTGAAAGATCAAGGGCTACAACCACAAAGTCTCCATACAAGGTTCAAATTCAGCAGCCAATAGTGCCACAACCACTGATCCATCGCTCGATAAAAATGAGAGCATTGTAATTTGGTCAGGCACTAAACCAGATTGGAAAAAGCAGCAAGCGAGCTGACCGCTGGGCCATATGCAGGGTCCCCCTGGTTGATCTTTGCAAACTTCCC
Organism: Klebsormidium nitens; assembly: GCA_000708835.1. Taxonomy (NCBI): domain Eukaryota; kingdom Viridiplantae; phylum Streptophyta; class Klebsormidiophyceae; order Klebsormidiales; family Klebsormidiaceae; genus Klebsormidium; species Klebsormidium nitens. The sequence continues at coordinate 83,320 of DF237153.1, read as the reverse complement.
GTCCTCATCATTTGCCAACTCCGGCGGGAGGTCTTCATCCCCAGCTGCATTGACTCTCACACTTCGAAGCCCATGGCTTCCTCTCAGAGCCTCTGCCCTTCTAGACAATCTCCCTGCTAAATTGCTGAGAGCTGATGTCGCGGGGTCATGTCGGCAAGCGGCTCGCTTACATGGGGCGATGATTGACTTGTGTATGGTGGGGGAAGAAAGAGAGGTGCTCTGTGCATGCAGATGGCAAGGAGCAGACCGGAGGCAGGAAGCGCTTGCCCGTCTTTGCACAACTGCTTCGCTGCATACAGGCCAAGACGGCACCGCCTGCGTGAGGGTGAATGCCATTGTCTCAAGAGCCGCAGAGCAGGTTTTCTTTTGCACAAGGCTCGTGCACGCTTCAAACAGCCTTTCTGAGTAGCACTCTAGCAGCAAAAACGCATCATACTATTCATAGACTGCGCTCTTCCTCCCTTTCACTGAACATTGAGTTTCACTTCCACTGTTTCAGAACTGTCTGCTCCGAAGATTGTTGCGGGTGGTCAATTGTGCTCATATGTATATTTCTTTTATGATATCCGCTTGAGTTTGAGTTGATTCTGTGACGACATGCAATGAAATCTTCATATGCTGTGGGTCACGGTTTCGTCAGGGTCAGGCTTCAGGGCTTCAGCACACCCTGGCCCAGCAACTACACACTGGCGACGCCAAAACCCGCGATATAGCGTATTTTAATAAGGAACATACGGACACGGCCTTTGTTGATGGTGTCACGTTATAGGCTATAGCTGTAATTGCAGCCTTGGAGCCACTGCAAACACCACACTGCATCGCATTGCTTCTGCAAGGGTCCTCGAGACTTCCAATTGGGGGCCCTGCAGTTGACCTCCTGCTGTTTTGGTCAAGTGAATCCCTCAAAAGGAGTCTTGTAGAGTGCAAGAGTCCTTCTTGCTATTGCTTGGAGGGCCCACTGCATAGAAAAGTGGTTGCATTGCTTGTTAGAGATTCGAGTTGTCCAGAAAGAGCGGCGGGCAAGTGGAACTTGCGATATCTCAAAGAGGACCATGAGTTCCGCAGCGGATACTGACAAAGAGGTATCCGAGACCTCAAAAGAATCTGCTCGCAAGGATGCCACCACACTAGCTGATCCAGCCCCGATCAAAAGCAGAAGCCATTTCGTCAGCTCTGCTGTAAAATTCAAGACGTACGATGGGGAGAGGTATGTGGACGTTTCAGGCTTCACAGGCCAATGGTTGCAAAGAGTATCTCAAGGCCAGCACGATTTTGAAGTATGGCCAGGATCATACTTCAAACTTGCAAATGAGGATGGAGAAAGCGGAACGGGGCGAATTGAAGTAGTTGAAGTGAGTATGGATTTTGGAAGACGAATTTCCAGCATTGCGGAAGTGCTGATTGTCAATGGAGGATTGAGGTTGTTGAGGAAAGTGATTGAGCGACAGTATGGACTAAGGAGACTTTACTCAAAGAAAGCTTCTACTTCTAGCATGATTGACTGTCTTGATTCAACGCTAGATCTTATCTTGCCATGGACTGAAGGGACCTCCCTGAGATCCTTATCTCAGCCACCACTTCTGAAATTCAGGCACCTTCAAATCCTTCTTCTTTCTCTACTCCCGGGCCCCAATCATCTGTTTCTTGCTCTGTGCTTTCAAGGTTGGAAAGATGGTGCTACTTTCTCAGCTCAAACCAGAACTCCCAAGGACTTAGCGACCCTGCGTGTGCAAGTGCCACCACAAAGATATCAATTTTCTGATGTGTTCAAAGGATCTGACATTGACCGTTCTTCGCCTGGCAGGTACTTGAGTGCCTTGTTCGATTTTCTGACAACGGATGCGCCGTAAGAGGAAAGAAGTTTCTGTCTGTTGCGGCCATTGCTGAAATGCATCCTCGGCTTCAAACGACCTTGCACCCAGCGGCTACGCTTGTGGACACTGAGGGGTTATGCATCATTTTGTTAGAATCCGTACAAGGTGCGTGCAAGTTTGATGTTGGGAGCCGCTGTTGTTCATGTCCGATCTAAATCTTCTATTGAGTGCTTTGGGAACAATCATGCTCTTATTACGAACCTTTGTTGCCCTCGATAAGATTGGTCGGACTAAAAACACTACCAGGAAACAACCCCATGTCTTTCTCTTAAGCATTCTCAGACCTCGTCGCTTTATAGTTTACGGCTATCCAGAACGCTTTGCTTCATGATTGGAGCAGTCTTGATGCTGTGGAAGAAGGTAGTATACGAAGCTATTGCAATGGGCATGTGAAGAACATGTGTCACACGGTGCCAGCAATCTTCGACGTTACCCATGGGACTGAAGCTTCGAGTTCGGAGAAAGGGGACAAATCAGAATATCTGCTTCCGAATCCTTTGCGTTCGTGTTTGTCCACTGTGATTGGAAACCATGGCCTTACCTTTGTCCTAGAGTGTCAACAGGGCACGCATCATCACCCCGCAACTTGCTCCCGCCTCTGTTCTCCAAAGGTCATCTCATTAAAGGCACAATTCCGCACCTGACAACTTTCTTCTCGATTCATTTCAAGGGAGGGCCGAGGTCTTTTACGATCAAGCCTCGTACGCTGTGTGGCAAAGGAGGTGGTATCGACCAACCCGCCACTTGTGCCTGCAAAGTCTTCGTATCGTAGACGAAACAGCTTCCCTTGAACCCGTAGAGATGACTCGAAAACGGGCTGCCGACTCTCAAATGTTTGGGGGCGACATCGGGGCGCTTCCGAGCTACAAAGGCTACCTAGACGTTCAGGCCTTGGAGGAGTTCTATGCAATGGCAGTCTCCAAAGCCGTCTTCAAACGAATGACCGACGTGCCGGGGTATAGAACATATGGAGCGTCTTGCTCCCTTTCGATGCCCGTCCCAATCTTTGGCAGACTGATCGAGATTCTTGGGAAAGTGGAGAAGGGAGCAAACTACATAAACGTCCGGGTGAGAGCTCTCTGTACCATCGAAGGAAGCTCGCAAGTGTAGAGCGTACGATGCAGTGTGATTGTTTGCCGTTGCCACATATGAGTTCTAGACGATTTGAGACCCTAAAGCTGATTGCAAAGAGAAGCTGCCTCCTTAAGTCCCATTGACGTCTTTACAGAACATCTCGTCACCAGAGGTATTGGACGTCTTTACAGAACATCTCGTCACCAGAGGTATTGGCTTCTTGATATCTTCAATTCATCTTTGCAACTCGAGACGAACCTCCCGTTTCTAGGACAGTACCGAGTTGGTCACATGTCCAGCGGCTTTTCAAGTTTAATTTCTCAGTCCCTGGCTATCTGCTGGGGGAAACCTGTGAAGGTTCAGGACCTGTTACTTGACGTCGACCTTTGATACTTTGCGTTTTCCAGGTAAACGACTTTGGACTGTTGAGATACGCACTCTTCCGCAATTGGCCCTGGCTAGCTGACAACTTCAAGGAGAATGGGCGCTTGGGGCTTACCTTTCCGTACAAGGACTTCGAGTTGGGTGGGTCAGTCAACCGAGCCCAGCCACTCAAGACTAGGTGAGTATGCGGCCGTTGCTCAAAGGAGCTTTCTCTTTTTCGGGGCTTCTTAAAGAAAGGTCATGTGCGGTTACATGAGCGGCAATTGAAGTCGTAGCATCCATCTTAAGACGATCCTGCGGGTTGTTGAGCATCGACGGCAGTTGCATTCGGCAGGATTTCTCGCTGTGCTTAAAAGTGTTCTATGCTGTGCGCATCTGGCATTGGGTAAAGAGGCCCTTCGACTAAAGCTCGAGCCTTTCAAGCAACGGGACCTTAAATAAGGGCTGCAAGCTTGAGTGGAAGGGGTTTGAGGAGGAATGGCTATTACATCAGGCCTTGCCGTCTCTATTATCCTCGGTGCTACGTCGTTTTTCCAAAGCGAACTTAGCATGCGTTCCTCGCTTTTGACACTGTAGCCCAAAAGTGGAAATGACGGAAGCGAACTCTTCTTACTGTGTGCTTGAAACTAGCCACGTTGAGGTCGCCTTCTTGAGTGTGGTGCAAACATCCAAGGCTCTAGGCCAAGTCACTCATGCCAATGTCTTGCATGTTTGCAGAGGGAGGATAACGTCGCCTTTTGACTTTCGCTTTCTTTGTAAAGCACCCTTACCCCAGCTCATTATTGCGTTTTCTTACGACGTTGAGCAACCAACCATACTCAACGGGAAATGGTGCCACTATCCTCGTTGTGGCCGCTTTAAGGGTGGCAGTGCGATCGAAGCTGAGATTATCGATGACGAACCGCAACAGGGTCAAAGTAGTGTGGATTAGCGTGCCATGTAATCCAGAACGATAGCCCAAAACATTGAATGAGAGCGCTCGTTCAATGTCGCACCCTTTCCAGCCAATCACGGTATTTGAAGCGAGGTCCACGTATCAACGTTGCATGAGTCAGCTCAACGATCAAACCATCCGCTGCATTAGTAAGAAAGAAAAAAGCACATTGCAGATGTTAAATCAGCTAGGAGCGCCGGGCGCGCAATCAGTACGCCTTCCAGGTCCGGTGCATTAGATGCATGCATATGCATGCCAGGTGCACTGTGTTAGTGCGCACACTATAACCGCGTTCAAATTGATAAGAGCGGCATATACTGATCGTGCATACTAACATACTATATGGGCCACGCTGTACTGCATGTAGCTCATGCATATCGTACATTCTGCATGCGTGCATAGACGTGCCCGGCATCTGCTGCAGCAGTACCATTATTGATGAAAGTTTCGTTGGATCGTCTGGGGAGCTTTCAGTGGCTATCGTCTTATAGCTGCAATTGAACTGTCAATTATTGTTGTGAGCTCAATGTATTGTATGAATACGATTTGTCTTTCGAGCTTTCAAAGACCATGTCCGGTGACATAAGCTCCGGACTTTTCGGGTACATGCCGAAGACCGTGCACTACATGGTTCCGTCGAACTACATTTACACTGACACATGCAGTACAAAGCTTGACGGCGGCACAATCACAGTCAGGAAGATTACTGCAAGGGTCATGTTACAGATGGTCGGAGTGGCCGAGTCTGTACAAATCATAGTGATGCTGCCGCAGTAGCATGACTTTGCACCCAACGTACTAGCGTCTGTACAGCAAACCCGGTGGCGCCACCTTTCTTCTCGTTCCAAACTGGGCCGGCAATATCCAGATGAGCCCAAGGGATCTTCTCGTCGACGAACTGCCACAAAAACATGGATCCAGTGTCAGGAGGCAACGAGCAATGACTGGGAGCAAAGTCTACATTACTTGCAATCGGCGTCCGGAAGGAAAGCTGTTTTCAAGGGGCACGAAGGCACCGAAAATGGACCTTGAATCGCTCCACGAAACTCCACGGATGGAACTATTGAGAAAGTCAAATTGCCTCCAGACGCCTATCTTGCTCCCTGAAACGAGTCCTGAAATACATCGAGAACGTAGAGGTTGGAAGTTGAAGGAACGCGAGTACGTACCTCTTTCAAAAACAAGCTAGCCGTGATGCTTCCCCCGGCTCGGCTACCCGTATTCACGAAGTCCGCGATTGGGCTCTTCAATTGCTCTTTGTACCTGGACATCAATAGGAAGCCGGTTTCAACAAATCTGAACTTGGTGGAATCACCGCTCCATGCAAATGAGTGTGTCTAACGGAGCCGGAAGCAGGGGTGAAAGTCAAAGCATCTTCGAATGGCCCGTATCCAGCTCTTACCAAATTTAGGCTGCGGAACATTTAGCTTGGTCAGCAGGTGGAGTGAGTGCTGAAAAGCGAAGCAATCGAATCTTCCAAAGTATGCAAAACGGCGTTGGCAACACTCAAGCGTGGCCGGATGCGAACAGACCCTGCTTTCAGCCTCTTTTTGGATCTTCGATATAGCTGCGAAGGACTGACGTCCGACTGTGCGTTGCGAGATTCTGTTTCTGAGATACTAGTAGCAACGTTCTTCGGATTATGAGCCTTTCCGGTCCCCACAGTTGTACACCAGACACAGGAGACGACTTGTCAAGTAACTATATTCAGGTGGACACCCGGAAACGTATGAGACTCCCCTGCTTTCGTATAAACAAGATTGAAAGGGACGAGCAAATTCAGGCGCGTTCGACAATTTAATGGTGTTCTGACAGACACGAAACGGCTCCCGTTTCTGGTGGGACGGAGACTCACGCTTCCTCCATCGGCATCCGCCAGAACTTTTCGCCCGCCGCTTTCGCGGCCGCCGAGAGCTCCTCGGCGACCGAGTCGAACGGAGTGAACAGCCCTGCACAGCATTTTATGACCGGGGTTTGTCGGGGTTGTAAGCGGTTAGGGTTAAGTTGTTAAGTTTCAGGCCCTGTAAGTTCTGAGTGTCCGCTGTCTAGCGCACTCCTCAGGGGCCGTCAATAATAAAGATCAGGCTTGTGAGTTCTGAGTGTCAGCTGTTCTTAACGCCCTCTTTAGGGGCCGACCATGAGAGAGCAGCATGCGATCTTGGTTGAATCTTCAGTCTTGGATCCGCCGCTTTGGCCATTAAGAACATGCACCACGTCAGAAACTACCGCCGCCAATAGTCGCTCCCACATTGGTCCTTCCTCAGAGCATCCACAGTCTGATGATGGTCATGGTCTGAAATTCTGCTGAAAGGTACAGGAGCCGTCGAGAGCTGTCGTCAGTTCCCAAATCTGATCCAAACGTCCGGAACCTCTTTCAGCGTTCGGCGCCGTGTTTCTGATTCCTAGCGATGAGGCTGACCGCAGAGCCACATACCTAAAGTATTGCAAGCCCCCACCTGTATCATTATTGAGATCAGAGACAGGTGGCGCTTGGGAAAAGTAGAAGCCCAGGACCGATGGCCTTAGTTGAGAGTTTACCGGATCCCCAATACAGCCGCTTTCGGACTTATTACCAGGCAGGGTGTCACTGCTTACCCGATCTCTGCAGTTGTAAGCGCAACATCTTCCACCATCTGCTCCGCTTTTTGCATCTCGCTTTCAAGCACGCAAGAATGTGCTTTCCACTTTTCGACGCCAGTGGTAATTCCTTGGGAGCGAGTAGGGGTTAGAGTGTAATCCGCTTTCAGTTCCTCAAAATCGTTCTTACCAGCAATGTCCCCTCCAAGCGCAACAATGCAGGCCCCCGTCAGCGTGGCCAGGTCCACAATAGCGTCCGGCTCCAGCTTGCACGCGTACACCAGGGCGTCCGCGAGCGTCAGCCGCCCCTCCGCGTCCGTGTTGTTCACCTGCGGATGGGATGACGTCAGCGTATTCAAAAACAAATGTGGAAATATTGGGGAAAGGATCAAAACGAATGCTTATAACGTGGTGTCCGCAAGCGTGGTCAGCCGCCCCTCAGCGTCCGTGTTGTTCACCTGCGGGCGGTGACGTCACCTGGCTTAGGAAACAAGGAAAAGGAAAGAATCCTGCTGATAAAGAGGCGTCTCGTGATTGTGAGCCGACGTTTCGTCTCAGACACCCATGCTAAGCATGTACGCTTTGGTCGCTTTTGCAGCACTGTCACTCGCGAGTTTGGCTGGTCTCATCAAACAATTCGGACCGTTTGTTGCCAACGACAGCCATCGGACGGCTCAAGCGATGCGGTCAGCTTAGGCTGCACAACTGAGGCGGACAAGCCAAAAAAATTGTGCAGTTAGCGGAAGAGGGTCGTGGCATCACCTCAATCGTCTTGCCGTTGGATGCGGTCAGGATGTCGCCCGGCCGCATGCCAGTTCCGCTGATCATGTTTTCGCACGCCGCCACGATGAAATGAACCTGCAACGCCAGGGAAAGTCATTACGGTGTAGTCGCCAAAAATGAAAGCTCGTTTCTTTTGACGCGGACGGCTGATCCACAACCAAGGGGCTCCCTCCTGTTTTGCAAACTGGACGACGCGGTATCAGATAGGTTTGTGGACACGTCCAGCGACGTGAGAAGAACAGTCGCCCAGTTCGTTCTCCCGTCCTAAAAAGGATCGGACTAGGATGATCTTGTCAAGATTGGTTCTCGATGCAAGCATGGCATAGACCTCACTGCGTCAGCTCCCAGAGAAGAACGGCGTCTGCTCAAACCTGCGTTTGGTCATCATGACATTCATTGTTCGACTATGTAACAGGCGACGAAAGCCATACATCCCGTATGTAAAGCTGGAATCTTTTGGGCGACCTAACATCAAAACTTTTCGAGGTGTTGCAACGCGTTCTGTTCGCTCACCTCCACTCCTTCTGGCTGTATCGCACCGATCGCTTTCGCAGCCCCGAGCGCGGCTCCCGCGCCGCCCATGTCGAACTTCATCTGCTCGATCATGGACCCGGGGCCGGCCTTCAGGTTGTAGCCCCCGGAGTCAAACGTCAGCCCTGTACGCGACAGCATCGACCTTAGTGTATCGAGATTACAGCTGTCAAATACCCTTCGGAGGTGCTCTCACAGCTGTCAGACACCCTTCTGAGGTGCAATGATATCACATGTCGCAATGTCCAGTACGTCATGCAGCTCGGGTGTAGTCCAACCTCGACGGTCTTATAGCGTGCGAAGCTGGAAGCTTTGTATCCGGAAGGGCCGACGAGATGAGACTATGCATCATTGTAATAGCAAGGAAAATTCAAACGAAAGATGGCAATGGAATAAAGCAGAGGAAGCAACAGGAGTCTAAAGAGGCTCAGTAACGGAGGATGGCCCCCAATGTTGGTATGCTTTCATAACGACCGACTCCGCCCACACCCTGCTAGAGTCACCCTTGGTAGATCGAGAGTGAGAGGCGCGCTATTCAAGGAACCCTCTAAGAGGTCGATTCCACCGAATCTATTGGCTGAGGGGGATCATAGAATCAGTGAATTTGGGACCGAGGCCCGGGACGCTGTTAGAACGGATGAAGTGGCGGGGATCCGCCTTTCGACTTAGAGCTTTCAATCCACGATTGGTCGAAAGAAGCCTAGCCAAGAGTTTCGCCCCGCCACGTCATCCCTTCTGACAGCATTCCCGGCCCCGGTCCCAGAGTTACTGATTTCCTTGACCCCGCTCTGGTTGGAAATGATGACAGACCACCTTCATTCCTCCATCTCTGTCGTTGCTAGATTGGAAAAAGTATAAGGGTCGACATACAACGGTTCGGGAATTTCTTCAGCACACTCACTTATCATGGCCTCAGACACTGCCTGTATCTGCCGTCCTTTGGTTCTTAGAACTGCTTTTTCCTTCTTTCCACAACCTTCTTCTCTTTCGTGTTTGGTCTACGGCAGACTCAGAGGGTTGTCTTTCAGTCTGACCCTTTCAGCGGCTGGATACATGTAAGGACGAACAGAACCTGCCAAAGAGGCCTGAATGCCACAGCGCATCACCGTTCTAACTAAACAACAGCCCACCTTACCTTTTCCTATGATGACCAGCTTCTTCTTGGGCTCCTTTTTGGGCTCCTCCTCGAACGGCGTATATGTTAGGTGGATGAACTTGGGCGGCAGCTCCGAGGCGGCCGACACGCCCAGATACGCGCCCATGCCTAGTTGCTCGCACTCCTCTTTCTCCAGGATCTTAACGGTCATGACGTCCGCATGCGCGGCGGCGATGTTCTCGGCGACCTCCGCCATCGCAGCTGCAGGAAAAAGTCGCTCAAGTTGGTACAGGTCAGAGTTCGTAGTAAAAGTGGGTTTGCAACTCAACTAGACGTCCAAGACGAGGGTTTGCAACTTAGATGGACGTCGAAGACGTTCGCAAAATGGTGGTGACTTTGTCGAGTAACAGCCAGGCTTGACACAGATCGATGCGCGCCCTGGGGGATCAAATAGAGCTGGTAAGAAAGCGCCAAAGATACCTTCCTTTACCGACAGGAAGGGGAAAAAGACTTGGTAATCTGCCTGGGAGTCTGGCTCAAAAGGTGTCGGTCAGCAACATCGTTTCGCTGACACGACGGGCCCTTCAAAACATTCACCCTGAATGGTGCCGTGGCGAGGGTGGCATCGCACCTTCGTGCTTTCTCGTACCTTGCCGTTCCGACATGAAGTACCAATGTTGCAAAAACAACGATCATTACCTCGCTTCACGAATTGATAGCTGACGACAGCAACAGACAACTTTTAGGTAGTGCAAGTCAGAGCCATCCAGCTGTTGTGGACGAACAACGCCGGAGCATACGCAGAACGCCTATGGGGTGCCACAAATCACAGAGCCACGGCTTCTGACAATCTTCATCCCAATTGGTTTGTATCCTGGAAACGCTCAAGATTCCCAGTTGTGATGAGCAAAAAGTTTTCTTCTTCCCCGTTTGACAATCCTGGCAAGGAAAGAATACAAATGACCGCTTGCCTGGCGTCAAGATATTCGGTGGCGCGTTCACCAGCTGCTTCGTAAGTATCACTCCCGCAGCGAGACGAGCGGCCACCCCGATGGCGCGCTTCAGTTCTTTGCTGGTTCCCAGGCCCAGAATGTCCACCTCCGCGAGCGTGATCGGCTTTGGTTCCGACTTGAACCGCTGGTCCTCGTACGATCCCAGTACTGCGCCGGCTGCAATGGCGCCGGCGATCTCGGGGTTTTGGTCGGAGCCCTCGCGGCCAACGACTGCGACCCCGGCCGAAAGGGCCTGCAAAGAATCAATGGGGAGAGTATCGGAGTTCTGTGCTCGGAGCCGTACTGCGAGGGGAAGGTGAGGGGAGAAGAAGGAGAGATGGCGCCAGCGATCTCGGGGTTTTGGTCGGATCCGTCGCGGCCCACTACTGCGACGCCAGCCGAAAAGGGCCT
>DF237153.1:34170-72472 GCA_000708835.1 Klebsormidium nitens | reverse complement strand
GCCTGCAAAGAATCATAGGGGAGAGGATCGATTTTTGTGCTCAGAGCTGTGCTGCGAGGGGAAGGTGAGGGGAAAGAATGAGCGACTTTGATTATCAAAAGTTGTTTGGTTGAACCGGAAACCGGAGCTTAGCCCAGAAAAGCCACCTCTGTCGAGATGGGCTCCGGAACCAGGGGAGACGAAGAAGAAGAGAAGGAAGAAGGGAGAGGAAGAAGAGAAAGAAGGGAAACGAAGAAGACGACGAGGGACAGAAACGGAGCTGGCAAGCCCCGCGGGAAGAAAGGGGTTACTGGATGAAAGAGTCATGTAATCGGGAAACGTGACTTTGAAGGGACCCCGTGCAACCGGCCTTGCAGCGATAACCTCCGAACGGCGGCGCTTGATTTGTGGCTCGAATATGCCCAGGGGTGGTCTCTGATGAAGGGGGCTTCGAAGCAAGGTCTTGCCCTTTTGCTGACTTCTAGAGTGAAGCTGCGTTGGGTTTTGAGGCAGGTCATACGAAACATAAGATAGGCAGCTGTTGTCAGAAGGATACTCCAATAAGAAGCACGAGTGACTGGCATTTGATCTGAAAGTTCATCGGCTCACCTTAGACTCCTTCGCAATCGTTGCCAGTGCCTGCCCTAGCGCACGGAACCCAGCCGCCACGCTAGATTCCTTGCTCGACCCCAGCCCGACAATTGCAACCCGCTTGACCTGCATGTACGTTTCGTATTGCTTCTTCAAGTGGAATTTTATGACATAACAGGAACCAATACTCACTCCGATCGACCTGCATGCCTAGTTCGTGATCCAGTCAATGTCGATGATAAAGGAACAGATATATGATCAGACTGGCAGACGATATTTGATTCTCAGATGATTGTTTGATCAATGCTAGGCAACAAGCAAGCAAGACAAACGTTTGCGGTTATGGAAGATCTCTTGCACATACCCTCCAGTCTGATCTTGTAGACCCTGCGTCTGGACACATTAACCTCAATAATCACAAGAAAAGAAAGATAAGCAGATTCTTACCTTCTCTCCGGATACCCGGACGACTGCCGTCTGCCCCGGCTTCCCCTTGAAGTCCGTCTCCTGTACTAGCTCCCCTACGAGTTCTCCATACGGCACCCCCGTCGCAGTCAGCTTCTGGAAATCGCCGCTCTTGGTCACAGCCTCAGAGAACAAACCCAGAACCAAGAGGTCCCCTGCGTAGTCCTCGGGCTTTGCACCGCTGGGGGAAATGTCGATTTGAGGGAGGAGTGGGGCCGCTGCACGAGTCAGCCCCAGGGGGAGGGACGCATCTGAGGCTGTGGCGGAGGAGACTAGCGTGCGCGGCCGAAAGAGAGCTGCATCTCTGAGCTTCTTCCACTGGGAAAACTGAGAGGGGTGGGGCGGATGAAGAGCAGAGCGTAGCGAGCTAGGAGGCAGGAAAGCTAGACTCTGCTTCTGTGAAGGAAAGGTTGGCGAGAGGCGCAGATGGAGTGAGGAAAGAGAGCAGCGGACGATGTGGCGCCCCTGTTGAGAGCTGAGGCTAGTCGGCTGTACAGCACGGGTGGAAGAGCGAATGGCGGCCATCGCTGAGGAGGCTACCGCGGAGGACGCCATTGTCTGAACTCTTAGTGCACTGATTGCTAAAAGTTCTAGAGTGAGGTATGAGGGCCACCACTAGGTGTCAGCAGGTGGCCGCCTCTCCCGCACCCTGGTGATCTAGGTAACAAAAAAGAAACGGACGTGTCTGATTCCTTTAAGAGGTTGTCCTGGCAGGCCTGCATTTGGGGAGCAAATAGTGTCCAGGTGTTGAGAGAGAAAGTATATACATTAAGGTGGCGAAATGATCCGCGGGAGCATCAAGAAAGTACCTCTATGTTGCAACGCATCCGTGAACTGCTCTACTTATGAGAGCAAAGACTTTTTCTGTATGCTTGGCTTCTGCATTCAGTGTCGAAAACGGAGGGGGACAACACAAACCAAGAAGCGCTGATCTTGCTGATGGTGACCTTTCTTCATTTCCTTGCAAAAGACACTGTTCAACAACGGACAGCAGCTAAGTGATGCCCAAAAGGTGGTTGCTTCAAAAGCTCCGGTTGTTTTGAGATGCATCAATCAACCAGGAGTTGCATGCTTGAACAAATTGGTGCAAGGCGATTGCATTAAGCCGACACAAGCGGCATTGAGAACCTGCCAATCTGCATTGCTGACCAACGTCTTCAACAATCCACTTCAAGAAGTTGGCGCCCCTGACCACCAATGAACGAATAAAAAGGACAGGAAAACGGGCTTACTCAAGGCAGGTCAAGTCCGCTAACTTTCACAATGGTTGGAGGGTCCCACAACAAAGTCTCCAAATCGCATCCTGTCCCCCAAATACTATTAAATGCGAAGTATGAACTCTCAGGACAGATTGTCGAATCTGATTGTCGCTTTTCTGAATCTGACTGAGCATTGGAAGGAGAGAAGAAACTTAGAAAGCATGGATTCTGAGTGGCAAGCAACATGCTCGAAGCTTTCTTGACACTGTACTCGTGTTGTAGACTCAAAGTAATCACGCAGATTGCTCATGGTGTTAAAGAGGAGGTAGCGAAAAAGGAAGGGCATGAACGAACTCGGAAGCACCACTTTCCTTCATGGAGCAGTGGAGGCATTGCGCACGTGTTGACTAAGCTAAGGGGTTGGTGCATCATTCTTATTTGATGCATAAGCAGGATTCTGCTCACCCCTCATGAGATTTCATAATGGCAGCGCGTGCAGCCGTCAACCTTGGGAGTTGGCAATCATTTTGTGGCGGCGTAAATTCAACCTGCACGCTGAAGCAGCGGACGTTGGCTTTAGCGCACTCTGATACTTTTCATACAGATAGAAAGGAAAGTGTAGGTTGCATTCTCCCAAAAGTTGTGCGCAATAGGAGGTACTCTGCCAATGAAACAAGAAGGGCCACGTTGAAAATTTCAAAAGAGGAGGGCAGTGATGTTTTGGGGCCTGAGCGGTGGGGATGGAGGGGAGTCCGGCGGAGAAGAGTGCACACTCGAGCGGAAGCAATCTCTGGGGTCGATCAAATGGGGACCCCTTTTGTCCACAATGACTCTGAAGGCAAGTGAAGAAGTACTTGCAACCATGGTGGCCTCTTGCACCTCATGCTAGTGCATTAGACACCTTGAAGTCCGAAAACCCCGTTTCCACAGCAGTTTCTTTCTGTTCCTCAGAACTGTTGTTAAAAAGGAATGTGCTGCTGCCGGCACCTCATGACACACAAGCTTGCTGCTGCGCAACTCTCTTCTAAATCACCGCACCACCTTTCAAAACCAAAGCGGTGGCATCAGTTGCATCTGGCGAGAAAGATAAGGTGTTGAGTAATGAAGAATTGACCGATATGTCTGTCTCTGAGCTTCTCTTCCAGAAAGTCTTTTCTTGCAAGGGCGCACCACCATTTCATCAAGGCCCCTTGACCTTCTCTAAGTTGAAGAAATTGAGTTCTCTAGATTGAAGATCAGAGGAGCACTGGTCAATTCTGGCAGTCGGGACTAGCATCAGCTTGTCTGTATATTTCTCCGTATATTTTCAGCATCCTCTAGAACGTCTCAACGGTAGACACAGGGGCTCGGAAAGCGCGCCAGATAGCATCCCAAGATCCTCTTTGCTGCAGACTCGTTCGCAGGTTTACGCTTGTTCACAATTCTGAGTGACCCTTCTAGGCTAATGTACAGGTCAGCCGCTACAGAACCATCTGAAATGTTGCAAAATTGGTGCTCAGAATAGCAACCTCAGGCCGCTGCACAGATTGGCACCTGATTGGTAGTCCTTGAACCTCTTTTGTTGTGCAGACCCACAGCTCCGCGACCGGCTTTACCCCCCCGACGCTTCCACCTCCGCCCCAAGCCTGCCAGACTTTCAGTCCTTTCAGCCACCCCCCAAGCCAAAGTATTTCTTCTTCCAGCTCACCAAGCTCGGTATCCAGTTCAACGACTTCCTCGACGGTCTGTTCAAAAGCGAGCTGCGGAAACGGCTGTTTGTGACCCTGGCGATCATGTTTGTCGTGAGGGGGGGGTACTACATCCCGCTGCCCGGCTTCGACCGGCGCTTCCACAGCACGGCCATGGATCTCGCCTCGGGGTCACTTTGTGAGCAGAAAATCTTGTTTCTTTCCTGGCTGAAGCAGGGAGACGCCATGTTGACCCTCTTTGCCAGCAGTCACAGGATGAGTCGAACGTTCATTTTATGTAGGTCAGTTTGGCGGACTTGTTCGCGGTGTGTACGCCTTCATTCGCTTAGGAGCGGGAGGTCTTTTTCAGCAAAGCTGATTTGGCCCGCGTAAGATTTTATTGGCCAGCTTTACTCTTCATACGAAAAGACCTTGTAAGCGCCAGGCATTCGGTCCTTCAAACTCATATTTTGTGCATGCCAAGAGCCCGTTACGTCAGCAGTCACACAGAAACCGTACTTTGAACGCAGTCTCTGTCAAGGAAGCTCAAGGCTAAGTCCTGGACGAATCCGATTGCGAGCTCCCAGTTAGTAAAGTCCACCACCAGGGGTTTCCGTAGCCCTGTTGGCCCGTTCACACAGCCACCCGTGAATTCATCATTCGCACCTGAATCTCGTGCCCGGTTTAAGGTTGTCGTGCCCGGTTGAAGAAACTTAACCATCACTAACCAAGGTGTTAACCCTGCAGCGCCCCTGGGTGACCTAAGCGCAGAGGTCCCGTGGAACATTTTCCAACTCGGGGTCGGCCCCGAGATCAGCGCGTCCATCGTCATCTCCTTCCTGTCGAACGTGATTCCATACCTGAAGACGCTCAAGGAAGAGGGGCCCGACGGAAATGAAGCATTGAAGCAGGAGATGTGAGCTCTTCGAATCTTCAACGAACTTCAGGGATCTTGTTCAGCTTTTGTAGCCTGTATCCGCTTGATGTTTTGTTGGTCTTATCGTTTCACAAACGTTTGATTGGCCTGGCCAATACTTGGCCGTTAGATGGCCAAGAAGCTTTGGGAAAACAAACTATTGCAGAAATGTAATGGCTCTGCCGAATCAGCGCTTCTAGGAAGAGAGTTGGAAAAAGTCGTAGCCAGCGATAAAGCGCACTGCACAGGATCTATCACTCTTTTGTGCAAAGTAGTCACTTGACTGATTGACCAACTGTAGGTCACCGTAACCCGCATATTCGCGGGCGTTTCAGCCGTTTCGCGGGTTCAAGTAGACATTCAGAAGAACGAAGACGCGCCTCCAACCCGCTAATACCCACTGTGTTTTTTGGCATCCAGGAAGAGGTGTGCCGACATCATAGCCGTACTCCAAGCCAGTTTCGTGGCCTTCACAAGCCGAGCCCACGCAATCTACTACAAGGACTCCCCGTAAGTCGACCACACGGTCCGCTTTTGACCTTCTCGTCTTGCTTAGGGTGCGGCGGACTGATACTAAAATTCTCAAATTATTGATGCACTGGGCGCCTTTGATTGTTCTTTTGAGCAGAAAGTGCTCAAATGTTCTCGAAGTCCTGTCAGGGTAGAGCAGGCGTGATTAGGTATCCAGCACCCCAAAACAGGGTACTCCGAACTAGGTTACTTTTGTCTCCTTTTTGACACCCAACGTATGCTGTCTCAGGTTCTCGTACTACTTGTGGACCGTGAGCCTCCTGTTGCTGGGCGCAAAAGTCCTCTCATGGCTCAGTAAACAGATCGGCGAACTCGGATTCGGTGAGTCTTGTTTGGGCTTTTGTTCAATCCTCATGTTGTTCAGATGTGTCCTAAGGCACTCGGGATATAATCCCTTGTTACACCAGAGGATTGTGCCGGAATGGTTTGACAATCTCTTATGATTGCTCGCGTGCAACCATACACGAACTCAAACGAAGATCGATTTTGAAACTCGATTGGTTTTTCTGTCACTCGTAATACGAACAATCACAAGTGCGAGGACCGATGTAAGTTGATATCAGGTTGTCGCCTGCAACGCACCTAGCAAAAAGCTGGCCCGTCGACAAGCTCAGTTGTGCCCGCTGGTCGGTGTCTCGCCACTTCTTTCGGTTACGTTTAGGGACATCGGCAAAACCGTTCCTTTCACACTCATCAAGCCAGAACGTGGTTTCAAGCATAACCCGGCGTTAACCCCGGCGGTCATCCTGCAGGGCAAGGCTCGTCGGTCATCATCTCGCTGGGCATCCTCGAGGGGTATCGGAAGTTCCTGCACAGCGTTTTTGTCAATCTAAAAGGTGAGGGGTCGCCTCACTGAGACGGGATTGTTCGCGCCTCCTCTTGAACTGTTACTGTAGTTGGGGACGGTGCTTGCAAACCGGGGGCGGCTCCGCGGTACCCGTACTAGATACGCCTTGCATTCCGACAGAGGGATAGTTTACCTCCTTCCTTTCTTCTTGACGTACCAGTTGTTGTCCGTTGTTCATCAGCCTAGAAGCATGCTTGTCTTCGGAACGCATGCCTCGCTTCTTGCGTCAAAGTGCTGTCTATCCCTTTCGATTTTGGGGAGTGCTCCCTTTCCGACATTATGGTCAAGTTTTCTTGCTTGCAAACTCATCGAGGTCCGCAATTGCTTGGACGCAACGAGCGTCTGATACTTTTTGCCCTTTTTCGCAGCACGCACGCTGACGCTCTCGCAAATGGGAGTTTGGCTCGGGTCGGTCGTCATCATGACAATCGGGGCGGCCTTCTTAACCCAGGGGGTTAGGAAGGTCCCTCTCGCGTTCTACCAACTAGAAGAGGGCGTACAAGGGTGAGCCGTAACCGCGCCTCGATTTTGTTTGAACGCTTTGCACATTGGATCACTCTTGCGCAGGTCCAGATTCTGACTGCGCCGCACCCCAAGCAAACCATTTGGGGACTAGTTTGTGGTCTCGGGACTAGTTTGTGGTCTCGGAGTAGCCATGCCCATTGCCCGGAACCCCGATTCTGAACCCTAAAAGTAGTTGATACTCAAGAATCGAATTCTTTAGATTTCAGTAAGGCAGTCGGCCCAACATCCCGTGATGGAGGCCTCTAAAGTGTGGACGTCCGAATCCAGGAGTGTCCGAACGAGAGCGCACCAATTCAGCAAAACATTGAAACCGTCACTGCAGCCGTCCAGGACGGCCCGACAGTCACGCACTCCTTGCTTTAACGACCCCTTAGATCTGCAAATCACCGCAGACTTTGCAGAGGCTGCACGTAATGCCAAACGCTTTGAACCTCTTGGTGTTCGCGGGAGCACCTTGCACGACGTAAGTCTTGCTTTAGCGGCCCCTTCGAAACTAAGAAACCGAAGACTTCGCAGAGGCCACACGTAAAGCTAAAGCAACTGAACCTCTTGATGTTCGCAGGAGCACCCTGCACGACGCGAGTCTTGCTCTAGCGGCCCCTTCGAACACGAAAGATTTTGCAGATGCTACACGTAACGCTAAATTCCGTTAACCTCCTGATGTTCGTTGGAGCACCCTGCACGACGTGAGTCTTGCTTTAGCGGCCCCTTGGTAATTCGAAAAGCAAAGGCTTTGCAGAAGCTACACGTAACGCTAAACCTCTTGAACCTCTTGGTGTTCGCAGGAGCACCCTGCACGACGTGATGCAGGACCAGTACGTGCCGATTCTGATCAACCCGGGGGGCATGCAGCCCATCATGGTCGCCAGCATCTTTCTGGGGGTGCCCAAGTTCGTCGCCGGGTGAGCCTTTTGTTATTCATTGCCCTTATATGGATTGTTTATGTTCCACCTCTGAAGTATTACACCTTACTCTGATCACTGATAGTAAGAAATGTTTACGTTCTACCTCATGTTTACGTTCTACCTCTGATACATCACAAAACACTTTGATCACGATTGACTAAAGATGAATCGTGTTGCACTAAACGCGACTCATCACAGCTGTCATTATAGGAGCGTTTGCAGGTGCGGGAAGCTGTTCTCTGTGGCGAAGAGCTTGACTCGACTGCTTCAGTCATGCTTTGTCGTTTCCATCAGTTGCTGAAACCTTGAGTCTGTTTCGGTCTCTTTAGAATCCATGAGAACCTAGGGAGTGTCCAAAGCGTCCGAAGCTTTCCCACCCAAGTAGGAAGTTCAGTAGGAAGAGAGAATTTAATCCAACCACGGCTTGTTGAACCAAAGCTGAAGTATGGATAGATTGTCTGAATGGAAATTGAAGGCGTGGAGTCCCCGATACGGAAGGGCCGGGCTTCTTGCTACATGGTCCCCATTAGCGCCTCGATACTCTCTGGTTTGTCGGTTGTTGATGACTTCGTTCGCCTTCCTCAAGACTCAAAAGCTACACGGCAGGCTTTAAGGCTGCTGGCGACATTTATCATCGCTTATATCTTCTGACCACTATGACACCCTCTGACACACACATCGACTATCGCTTGTATGCGACTGGGATTACCCAAGATAAGTTATGAACCACAACTGACCGCTCCTTCATTTCCACTTCTTGCAGAGTGACAAGTAACCGGTTTATCAGTGCCCTGGCGTCCCTGATGGACCCGATTCAGCACCCGGTCTTCTTCCAAACGCTCACGTTCGCCGTCATCTTCTTGTGCAACCTGGTAGACATCGTAAGTATGCCGAACCGGGCCTCGCTGTTCTCTTTGGCTTTCTGTCTGGTAGCAGCGGAATGACGTCCTCAGCAGCCCGTTCAGATCCCGGCTTCATGTAGAACTACGAGAGTAGGACCTTTGGGCACTGTATTCAAGGCGAAGGGGCTTTGTTTCTATTTCGCCCTAGGTATCAACGCGTTGCTTTCACAAATGTCTGAAAGTCAACGATCCTCAACGAATCTGCAAATAGCGGCAGCATCAGGACACTTCATATCCCCCTCTCGCTTTTCTAGCCTCCTCCCTCCTGTGGCGATCTGTTGGTCGAACAAGGTCGACAAGTAGATTATCCTTCGGAGTTCACCAGTTGCTTCAAACGAGAGACACGATACTGCCCCATCAGAATCGTCCTTCTTCTCCATACAGTCCGACAACCCGACGGAGCTGTCCAAGTGGCTCAATCAGATCGGGGCACGTGTTCCCCAGATCCGGCCCGGGCGACAAACGGTGCAATACTTACGCTACGTACAGACCAGCGCGCGCTTCTGGGGTAAGCAACCGCTTATCTCAAGCGCTTATAAAGCCTTTCCTTTAGCGCTTACGAGGCCCTCTATGAGGCCTTCTATCTTGAGTTGAGATGCTGGTTGAATTTGGTTCAACCGCTTGGTTGAAACCAGGCAGGTCGATAGCGACGTACTCGTGCTGTATACGGAGCCCCTTGTGCCTTTGTTGTGAGCAGCCGCTTCACTTTGACCGCTCATTCCAGCGGCGTATCCCAGCGCTTGACGGGTCCTTTGCGTTGAGATCCCCCAGCCATCCAAATGGATATTTGTTTGTTCTGTCAAGCGAATCTTATCTATCAAAAAGTGAGTGTTGCGCAGACGACACAGGCAGACGAGGTATCAAACGTCGTCGCCTTTGACGCCTTTTGCTGAGGCACTTCGCTGCCCTTTTTTTGCTGGCCTTACTTCCTTGAACTCTCTTTCCTGATGGCTTCAGCCAATGACTGCCGCTGACGCGTTGGCCAAGCCCCTTCGCGAGCGTCCCGCTTTGCTGAGTTTCCCTATCGGGCGTTGCTAGGGTTTTTCGAAAAGCTCATCCTTTTTTCGTGGTCATGGGTCCGCCGCCTCCTTTTCTTACGCTACTGTGCGTTGCTGACGTCATGGTTGGCCTCCTACAGAGGGAATGCTCGGTGGGACTGTTGTTCTGTACCTTTGCCGCCTCCTTGTGCCTGCTGTTGTGCTTCGCTGACGCCATGTGTGTGCATCTCTGACGTCACGTTTGGGCTTCTGCAGGGGGGATGCTGGTTGGGATCCTGGCCATCGTGTCCACTCAAATCGACGCGTACTTTCGGCAGACGATGCTGGGCGGCGAGAATATCGGTTTCACGTCCATGCTCATTCTGGTAAGCGCTCTTCCTGTTCGAGTCATGCGCATTCCGCTCAAGCTAAAAAAGAATTGTTGAGAAGGACAAAAACAAGCGGTACACCACAAACATGGCGCTGCAGTCATTAGAACTCGGTATGCCTGTGTTTTGCAAGGTTTGTTAACAGGGTTCCACAGGGGTTCATACGACGCACATCCTTGCCATGCAGGTGGGGTCAATAGTGCAAGCAAGGCGATCCGTGGCGGCGTATCAGCAGCTACCGCGGCTACAAAGAGTCCTAGAGAAGTTCAAGTTGCAAGGGGCGCCAGCTTGAGCCAAGAATTGGATATGGACAACTTAGGTAAACCTTGCATAAGTTTGCCAAGATTATGAGCCGTTCTGAAAGACTCGTCCAATCTGCTCAACCACGTGTTGCTATACATGAGCGGAAGCGCATCTGCCAAGCTTGCCAACCAGTATGCAACAGAAGGATTCCACAAAGCTCGTCAAGCGGGCCTGGCCGGCGGCCTGCAACGTACCACAATGATACAAGATCGAAATCAAAATTGATCAAAAACACCTGCCTTCACAAAGCCGTCTGGCATATGGTAGCTGGGGCGCATACTTCACATGCATTCGGAACATCGAGATTGTTGTTGATACTCTTTCACACTGACACCGGATTGTTCACATTGTGGTTTCTATACTTAGTGCATGATCGTCCAACCAGTTAATTACCTTGCTTGGCAGACCGTTGTGCGCGGCCGCTGGTTACACCTCGACGTGGCTCAGACGGATCAGATATTGAGATTGTCGAATTTCAGTTTGACAGACTGGTGTCTTTCGCGGACCAATTTCAAAAGTTTGTGGCGTGGGAGCGAAATCCAACCTCCTTTAGCGGCTCTCCTGCAGCAGCTGAGGATCTCCGCTTTGATAGGGTCGCATGCCATGGTATCGATCATAAGGATTCAAATCTACCGATCGCGAGCGGCTGTGGCGCGGCCGCTCGCCGGCTCGTGAGGTTTTACACAGGGTTTGGTACCCAGATCATATTGCCGGGAAAATGCAACCGGGATCTTGACGGCAAGCTATTGGCCAGATTTCGGCGAAATAAGACGAGGAATCCGTGCATCACAAACGCCGCGAACTCTGTTACTGGCGGCCGTCTCCGAAAACGCCTGACCGTCTTCTGAACTTTCATTTAAGTGTATCATATGACTTGGTGTCTGACAGGTAGTAATTCACCGTCCGATCTAAGTATACATTGCCTTCTACATCGTCCGATCAGGGCTGATGTCACCAGCTGTTTCGGGATCGACAGTTGCATGTTCTACGTCCCATTCTAGTCCAGCGAAGATTGCGGAATGCCGGATGAAATCTTGAGCAGCAGAATCTGCTCAGTGTAGCTGACGAAACAATGATGCTCTGGCCTGTAGTGCAGATTGCAGGCTGTAGAGTCTAGGCGCAGAAAGATCCGAAGAAGGGCGTTCTGAAAGAGATCCTGCAGAAGTACTGCAGTAAAGATCAAGCTAGAACTTAAAAGGAAATCTGACAGAAGGTCAGAGGAAGAGGTCCAACGGAAACGAGCAGCAAGGCGAAGTATTGGAGTAGATCCATTGACTAGGAAGCTCAGCTTTTAGTTTTGTAGCTTGCCTAGGGAGGAGAGGTGCATCTGAGCTTTGGAAAAGATGTCGTCAGCTTTCTAGGCTCAGCGCAGCCGTGATCTGCAGCTCAATCGAGGTGCATTTGCCGCCCTCTCCATAGCGTATGTGAGACATCCTTTACAAGAAAACTTAAAATGCACAAGTTGGAGTAGAAGCAGTCACATTGGGTTACCACCAAGAATAAAACCAGGCCCTGTGCGCGCAGAAGCTGCCATGGTCGACATGGAGGCAGGCAAGACGGTGATTGTTGCGCTGAAGAGCAGCACAAGTGCCGAGTGCCGAGAGGCCTTGCAATGGGCGATCAACTTCTTTGTGAAAGCCGGTGTGGATCAAGTCATTCTGGCGCACATTGTGAAGATTCCAGACCTGATCCCAACTCCTAGTAAGCTACATCCTCATGTGCTACTCTGAAGGCCTCTGTGCCGGTTAGCGATGCATTGCGGGCATGAAGTCATTTGGTCAGCTAGAGAAGTGCTATGTCTCCTTCTCAGACTCTTGTGACACCCCTCCGATTTGAATTGAGTGCATCGAATTTATTTCTAGCTGTCAGTGTGTAATACTTGATGCAGTTGTCCGCTCAAGGATCTCCACAGCTTGTATCTCAACCTGAAGCTCTGTTGATCAGAATATGTGAAGAATGCTCAAAACTTTTCTGTAGATGACGACCGATTCTCTAGAATAACAGGGCGCTCAATAGATGCTTTCCTGTTCTGCAGAGGGACCAATGCCGCTGGCGTGGGCAGAGGATCAATGCCAGGCTGACTACATTCAGGAGGAGGGGAGGAAGGCGGCAATCTTTCTTGAGGAGTACCAAGCGGTCTGCAAGCAACAGAGCGTAAGAGATTTCACTCCGGCCCCTGTCATTCTTTTGGTGGACTGGTTGGCCTGACAATTTGAATGTTCTTTTGCCTAATTTTGGTGCTCTAATGATAGCGCAGCTCTGGGGTGCATCTAAGGGCAACTGAACCCCACTTGATCCGTGGTGCGAAGGTCTCTTAACATCTTCAGAGTCAGGTAACAGCTTTCTTACTAGTTATACTTGTTATCCAGCTGTCCTGCACAGCATTTGGCAAAATGACCAAAGTTCTGAGCAGACTTCCTAAGAATGCAGGTAAAAGCCTCCATCACGATCCGTTGCGGCACCGACCGCGAACCAGTCATGCTCGAGATTGTCGAAGAGGTCGGGGCCACGCACCTCGTCATGGGGACCGGCGGAAGGACTGGGTTCTCGTAAGCGAACCTGCCCTTTGACTTTACCGTCTTGCCCGAGGTCTTCCAAACATAGCGGCAAGAAATGCTACCTAAGGCCCCTCACCGATTCACTTTGACTCGGATCCAACGTTTTGTGATCGTCTCTAAAAGCTGGTCTGCGGATCTGCTCCCCAACTCTGAGCTCAATCTTGCTGTATCCCATGTCGTTGTGCTTCTCCAGGGTCTTCACATATGTGGCAGCATATTGCACGATTTACTTCCATCAATTGTCCATGCTCTGCGTCTGGTTCTTTCAATAAACAACTAACAAATGAAGTTCCACTGGCTTTGTCAGGGCCTAATCGTTTCACAAACCACAACAAATCAAAGCTTTACTGGCTCGCTGAAATCTTTGTTAGGGCCTCATGAGATCAGACATCTGTCAGTAGGCCCAATCTCGTTCTTTCAACACAAGGTGCTGCATTTTTTTGCAGTTTCCGGAAGAAGGGCCTGACGGCGCGAGTGGCTAAGAAAGCCCGTTGCAGCGTGTTTCTGGTCAACAGCAGGGGCGAATTGTTGACCTCTCAGTTCTATGACGGGAAGAGGGGCGTGGCGGGGTCAGGAGCAAAACGTGGACTCGGAAAAGACATGCCGGGCCAAAGGTAAGATTGAAGAAGAGGCCAGCCCAACTTGATCCAATGACTTCAAAGTTGAGTTGATTTGTCAAGCCAGCACTTGCATGCTTCGGCTTGGAAGCCTCCTTCACAATGTGCATGTGCAAAGACCACTGGTCTTAATTTTCAACGGTTTAAGGAGTGCACACTTTTGGGGGCTTGGGGGTTTTGGCAGTATGGGGGTCACAGGGTTTCGACGGCTCAGGGGCAAGATTCGAGCCAAGATTCTACTCTTGTTTGGTTGCGCCTCCAGCAGCAGGCGCACTCAATTCAAGGCAATCACAACGGCCCAGACTATCTAGTGGTCTGACAGTTCACGGATCCTTCTTTTGCAGCGCGGCTTTCCTGCCTCCGATCATACCTCCCTCGACAGTGTCCCACGACTCGCGCCCGTCCACCCCCGCAAACGAGTCCCCCCGCTCAGTGGTCAGCTCGAGCGCCTTATCTGTTAGCAGCAAGCCCGGGCCGTTTCCTCAGGGATCCCCCTCTCAACCGGTAATGCTGCAGTCCCGAACCGGCACTCCTGACTCGGTAACCGCGACGGAGGCTTGGGTTAACCGCCAGGGTCAGCGGGTGCCCGGATCTGTACCCGAGCATAGCGAGTATGTCGAGGGGGAAACCATGGGTCGGGAAGAGGACGTGCGGGGCAGTGACGAGCTGGCGGATGTGCTGAGGAAGCTGCAGCTATCGGAAGCGGCAACAGCCAGGTGAGGACTGCTTTGCGCCGATCTCGAAAGCAATGTCTGAGCGCTGCTGCCACAGGGAATCAAGAAGAAGGAGGAATCGTCAAGCTGTAAAAGAACGTGGTGGGTTGTGCTTCTGTGCTCGGTCCACTTTTCGAAGCAAAGTCACTACTTCTATGTCTTGGTCGGGGCCTCCGAGGGTGCCTTTAGCAGCAGCTTCCTCGGTAGTACCGAAATGGCACATTCCATTTTTATCAGCTGCCTTTCAGACGTTGAATCATCACCGTCTCTTGGGACATAATGACCGTACGCTGCACTTGTGTCTTTCAGGCTCCAAGCCCAGCAGGCGAACTATGAGCGGCAGCTGCGCGAGGTGGAGGCCAGCCTGGCGAAGGAGGCGGCCGAGAAGGAACGCCAAGAAAAGGTGAGCGTAGCTTCGCAACATACATGACTGTACGATCCGCAGCACTTTAAGTCTCTGTTGTCAACGGAACCCAATACCAGGTTGCTCTTTATATCGTATGACTGAGAATGGCATTGATTGAATAAGGAACAGAAAAGTTGGGATCTTCCGTAGGCTCACTTGATCAGAGACTGACATCGGCCGTTCTCTCTTCGTTGGGAAACCGACCTTTTTCAAGCGGGGCTCAAACACGGACTTGGCCACACGACCTAGACGACCCCTTAGTGCTTCTTTGAGCATCTCCATCCTTCAAGGCGTCGATTGTCAGAGCTCGGGAAATGCACACTCCGCGCGTCTGAGTCTTCTTTTGACGGACCGGACTGATAGTAGGGCAAGTTCGGGCGTTCAGCACCGTAGAGGGCCTGGAGTAACCGTGCATGTCCTATCACGTTTCAAGTTGTGCTAACGCCTTGGTAAGCTACCAGACCACGCATTTATTTTGACGGCGATCGAATGCAGGAACTGATCAAGCGGCGAAAGCCTCAGTCGCAGTGCCGCGTGTATTCGTTCCGAGAACTAGAGGCGGCCACCGATGACTTCAGCCCGGCAAAGCTGCTTGGAGAGGGTGGGTTCGGGAAGGTCTACCTAGGCAGGCTGGAGCACAGGTCGGCTGCTATCAAGGTCCTAAACCCCGAGGGTTTGCAGGTGGGTGTCAGATTCCTAACCAGAAAGGCGACCCTCACTTCTTATTCAAACCAGTATGACGTGCCAGTTTATGACCGAATTCTCTTCAGCATTCCGCCGCAATTCAAGTGCTTTCATTGCATTTATACCAACTAAGTCACGTTCCTGGATCCGCTTTTGCAAGCCCCATTTTAATTCAGCGCGAGGTGAAAACTCCAAGTATCTTGCGCCATCCGCCTTCTATGCCCCAAGTTTTCATGCCATCCGCGTACTGCGCCGGGGTTAGAAAATACTTGGGAAATCGACGGACTGCTTCTTGGAGATTACAGTTCAGGTATACCGTCGGTGTAAACCGTCGCCAGGAACATGTTGTCGACCGATTTGAATCCCATACCTCCACGTAACCCGTTTTTCCAGGGTCCCGACGAGTTCCAGCGCGAGGTGGAGATCCTGAGTGGCCTGCGCCACCCGCACATTGTGATGCTCATGGGCTGCTGCCCCGAGCGCGGCTGCCTCGTCTACGAGTACTGCGCCAACGGGTCGCTCGAGGACCGCCTCGCCAGAAGGGACCACTCCGCATCGCTGGATTACATGAGCAGGATCAGGATCGCCTTTGAGGTACGGGCTGCGATTCGCTCAACTTCCCCCACGCTCTGGTGCTCCTTTTGTTCTTCTCTTTTCTGCGCCTAGCCCAAAGAATATCCTACACCTTCCGGGGGTGCTAATAGAAGGTGTAGGATCGACGGCCCGGGTCAATTTGATGAGCCTGAAATGGGTTAACCCCGAACTTTGAATCTCGATTCGCCATAACCTACCCCCGAAGGTTGAGGCACTACGCATTCCGTTTGCAGGTTGCGAGTGCGCCGCACATCATGCGCCCGTCCCGTCCAATGCTCACCCACAAGGACCTGAAGCCATCATACCCTAAACTCTAAACTCTCCGACTTCAGAAAGTAACCCCTGAAGGTTAAGACCCCAAACGTTGTTTCTGCAGGTTGCGATCGCGCTGCGCGCCATGCATACGTCCCGTCCCATGATCATCCACAAGGACCTCAAGCCGTTCAACCCATTTCTAGACGCCAAACTCGCTTCAATTCCCTGAAGATATACCCTGACGGTTAAGACCCTGAGCATTGTCTCCGCGGGTTGCGATTGCGCTGCGCTTCATGCACACGCCCCGTCCAATGGTCATCCACAAAGCCCCGCCGTCCGAATCTGGATCCCCACCCGATTCCCGTTTTTTAGAAGGAACCCTTAAAGGTTAAGCCCCTAACCACTTCGTCTGCAGATCATGATTGAGCGGCGCCATGATCATCCACAAGGACCTGAAGCCGTCCAACCCTGCACTCTAAACCTTCCACTTTCTGATTCTGGTTGTTAAGGCCCTAAGCACTTTCTTAGTGAGCTCCTGAAGTAACTCCTGAAAGCCTTTTCCTAACCACTTCTTCCGCAGGTCGCGATTGCACTGCGCGCCATGCATACTTCTCGTCCCATGATCATCCACAAAGACCTCAAGCCGTCCAATATTCTGCTCGACCAGCATCTCACCGCCAAGCTGGGTGACGTCGGCATGGCAAGAGTGGCGCCCGAACTTGCGACTACAGTACTCTCGCGTGCGGCGCAAGGTTCCAGCGGGAACTTGCAGACGTTGATGTTTGACACGCGCCCTCAGGGGACGCTCCTTTACATGGACCCAGGTAAGAAAACTTCGCAACTAAAAGCTTTCCGTAGAATGGGTTGTTACGATTCCTTCAGATTGTCCCTAGATTGATCCGAGTCTTTTGCAACATGCCTCCGCCGCCAGAGAAGAGATGCAAATCAATCCGCGCATTTTTAATACAGAACAATCGTTGCAGCCGTTGCTTTCCGAAAAACGCCTGCCGGGATCAACTCCAACGAAATGCGCACTAACCCTGCGGACTCTTGATGAGCGTTGGAACCAATCAGCTCGAAATTTAACAGTATAGCTCGTCAAATTCACTTCCTCCGCATCCTTGTACCCATCCTAAACCCCCCAAAGTAACTCACCCGTTCCCAAACTGGCAATCTTGGCTGCATCAAACTAAATCACTCAAAAGTCTGTCGCATCTTGCAGAATACTTGCAGCAGGGCACGTTCAACCAGAAGAGCGACGTTTACGCGTTCGGCATATGCCTCCTCCAGCTGCTCACCAACCGGCCCCCGCAGCAGATCGTGGGCGCCGTCGAAGACGCTCTCAACCAAGGGCGCGTCATGGCGCTGGTCGATCGGACGGCGGGGAGCTGGCCGGAAGAGGTGGCGACTAAGGTGAGCCGTTCGTGAGCTGCTGTCGCTCAAAAGCGGATATATATGAAGAGTGCGCTCGCAGGGAAGACTGTGATCTGTTTACAGGAATCCTTGGTTTTTGAAGCGGTGTGGGGCTTTCGCTACAGAGGGCCGTTCTGCTGAGTCTACTTTTGGGTTTTTCTGGAATGTTTCGACGAGATTGCTGGTTGGAAAAATTGCGGGGGACTCCTAAGTGTATCATGTGAAAATGGAGTCGAGTGACAAGGAGCTGAGTGTCTGGGGTCCCTTGGTTTGCAAATAGACATGAGAATTGTCATCGCGTCATAGAGCCCGCTGCTCCGCTGCTTAGGGCCAAGACCTGTTGCGCCAGCGTTTCCAAGCGGTTGTTACGACCCACTCTGCACAGCCGCCAACTAGGACCTTTTCCCTCCTTAATCAAGAATTTACCGTCGCTTTGTCTCAAGCAGTCCAGCTTCGTAAAACGGCTTCCGAAACTGACTTTTGTCCCCCTCTAGCTCAACGCACTCTGGTCAGTGTTCGAATCTGGCGACCTAGCACTGCCATCCCTTATTCTGCAGGTCGCCAAGCTGGGCCTCAGATGCGCCACGATGCTGCGCCGGGATCGGGCGGATCTGGCGAAGGAGGTCCTGCCCGAACTAGAGGCGGTATGTACCGCGGCCCTGGAGGCCGCCTCCCGGGAGGCTAGCCGGGGGCTCTACGGGGCGGTGAACGGGGGGGAGGACGCTCTGTCCAGCGTTTCCTCGTAGCCTAACAGACAGGTAACTGACTTCGAAGAGTCGATTCTCGCTATGAATTTATTACGATTTTGTCTTGGAAGATAAGATCAGGCTTGTATGTCGTTGCCCCGTCCGCTGTCGCTTGTGCACGGTTTGCTCACTTCGACGCAATCTTGGTTCTTGAGGCAAGAAACGACCTTAGTCTCAACAACCGACACCCAAAGCGTTCCCCACTCTTTGCCAGAGAGTCTAAGCCGTACCCAAACAAGTTCCGAAGATACCGAGCTCGAGAATTTGTGGTCCTCAAAGCAACCACCAACCTCCAAAAGAGTTGCGCCTGATGGAAATGGAAAACTGGACGGATTGGTGTGCTTGCAGCCAACATACGGTCAGGAGTCTAGATTCGGAGATCCGTAGCGGGCTGGCTCGGCCGGATCTAAAGCTTTCTTTGAGCGTACCGCATCTCAAAGATCTTTCTCGTACATCTTAACTTCGCCAGATGGACCCCGTGACTCTCCGGACGCCACTTGTGTCCGAGAAATGTCACGTGTTCACAGACGAATCATTAAACGCAATAAAGGACGCAGACCCTCAACTGGTGCGCATGCGCAGGACATTAGGAGAGCCTGGTCACCCTTGCAGACGACAAGACTGACGAGCGGTCAACTGTCGGCGGGCGCAGGAAGGGGGAGTCAAGAAAGAGGGGAGGAGAGACTAAAGCACAACGCGAGTGCGAGCGCGCGCTGCAAATTCCCGTCAAGAACTTGGGGCTCGCATCCATTGTTATTCTTTTTACTACGGTGATTATTGAGAAGGAGCGGAATCCAGGGCACTGACAAAGAGGGGACAAAGCGGCTAGCCGGATAGCGGCGGAGGTACGGTGAGGATTTGGAGAGGTTGTGGTCTCGGCTCCAGGCTGCTGTGGAGGGCCTGGAGCCCACGAGCAGTGCCATAACAGGTCGAAAGATAATAGGAGCACCAATCCCAAAGGTGGTAGCTTGTTGATCTGTAGCCTTCCGTGAGAAGTCTTGAGACTTACGAAACATGACGCGGCCGGCCTTTTATAACGGCAGCTGGATACAAGTGGTAAGGGATAAAGAAGCAGGATGCGTCTTCGTCGGGATCCAGTGGCATCAAACAGTCAACTTAATTTCTGTCTCTGTATACCTATAGGTAGAATTTTGTATAAGACCTTCAAATGCCTTTGTTATGCGGGTAGAACAGTCAGCGGGATGTGCTCCCTGGCTGCAAAGCCTGCATTTGAAGACTGGCCAACTTGAAGGCCCGGATCATGTAACCCTGCGAGACCAATAGAGAGTACGAGTCATGCTTCGACGGAAACAGCCCGACTTCTTGACAAGATCCATTGAAGGGATAGAATTAAGAGCGTGCACTTTGGAGATCGATGCAGAAGCAACACGTCTGAAATTTTCATCAAGGGGCGGAATCATCCGCGTGCGGAGCAGTCAACCCTGTGGAAGAAGAGTGTTGAGGCCTGTAATTATGCTTCATGTAAGGGGCCGGTCTGCAAGCTAGCAGAGGCCCGACATCTAGTCACTGGCTGGATATATCACATTGTCCAATATCCACCAATATGAAGAGGCACAGCAACCATGCAAAGGTCGCGATCAAACGACAAGATGTACAATTGAAACTCACCATGGCCACCAACTGTCCGTCGCGATTTTATGCAGCTAGAGAACGTGTCTTGGCTATATGTCGACTCCAGGCTTCTGTCATGTACTTAAAATAATAATTGCGGTGGCCCGCAGTCATGACCTGCATGAGTCTTCAGCAACGTACACACGTACATGCAAGTGATCACGGCCACGGCTAAAGCCATGGCCGGATTCTCTCCATGCTCAATAGCTTTAGTAGCCAGCTAGTAAACAGGCTGCATGCCAGCTAGATGCATGACTTAGTGATGATCACTTGGTGCTACTTGGTGAATGAGATCCGATCGCCGCCGTCTCATGCACATGGCATGTATACACAACTATGGAGGCCGCCCGGCGCCACGAGTGCTGCCGCCCAATGTTACGTACCATGCATTGGATGATCACGGGCGCGTGCATGGTGTGAACACTGAGCTTCTCAAAACGTCGTGACAGGACCGTATCATAGGATCAAAAAGCTGCCGGTGCTTGAGGACTGGGATACGTGCATGCAAAGTTGATGATGTGAAGCCATCGACCACATTGCTCATGCTCGTGCTCACTCAATATTGCCTAAAATGCATTATGTTTTCTCAACAAGGTCACGTGTTTCGTCTGTTCTCTGCATCGATGACTGCCCACTGGCCCCGTCGGCGCTTTCTTCCGCGTGGGGTCGGCAGTGGATCGTGCTCCACGGCCGTGTCTCTTGCCTGTACAACCTGCACAGCGCCCAAAGAGCTAGCGATTGGCTGCCTTTACCATGATCAGGGCCATCTTGATCGAACGGAAGCCGAGCGGGCCCTCTCACAAAAGCTGGGGTAAATTCCGTCTAATCCGCTCTAGCTTCATTGGTCTACTGGTAAGCCCTGGCAGTCGTCAAACGGCCTCTTATGAAATGATCACCACAGGGAGATTACAGGTACAAGTATGGCCATGTGTGGTCACCTTGGACTATATTTCTACAAGCACTGAAGAAGCACATGTCACCGCAACCAGAAAACCAGGCCCTTGAAGTCACCCTCGGTCGGGTTCACGCAAGCGGACTCAGCAACCTAACTCCCCTTTGTAACGCAAGACTTTTCCTGAAACAGGACTGCCAGTTCGTCTCTAGAGAGTGGCGGACAGGACCGTGCTGTGCTGCCCAATCTAGAGGCAGGTTTCAGACCAGAACAACCTTTACCGGGCAGCCTCGCCCTCATTGTACCCTCGACAAGAAAGTTCAGCACCTTTCCGGTTCTGGCCGAGCGTGAAATTCAACATCTGCGGTGTTACGACGCAACTTACGGGTGTTTGCAGAGCAGAGGCGTGTGGAATTTGAGGATGTATCGACATGTGGCAGGCTCCAAGATTGCGGACAAGTACGACTGGGACTCGGGCGAGCAGAAGAATCGGACCTGCACAGAAGGTACCCATTAAGCTGGGTTCTTTTGAGGACCGTTGTAAGTGAAAAGGATCTGTCGGAGCGAAAGTTGAGTTGCAAAATTTGCACCACCGACCGGAGTGAATGCTGCGCAAGGATTTATGCGTGGAGAGCGACCTGAGTTCCTTCAGCAGTCGTCAGCATTTTGAGAGCTTCCCTCGGATCCAAGTAAGACTTCAATCTAGCGAAGCTTGGCCAAACTTCAGATAGAGTAAGCCAACCAGCCTGGGACGGGTAGGCTTAGCTTCGGGGTTTAGGGTGGGTACGGGTGCGAAGAAGGTGTTCTTAGGAATATATCCTTGGTGTTAGAGGAGGAGCTTACTAAATCTAATTGGAGAGAAATTGAAGGATTAGTCTTCCGAGGCCATGACCCCTATATCAACTCATTCAATCCGTACCTCGGTTTGGCGCAACTGATCCGTCAGGTCGCACGACGTGCCGTTTGTGTACACCTGGCTGTAGTAGCGCAGCGCGGCCTCTGCCGACTGCGGCTCTTTTTGGAAACCGACTTCGGACCCGTCGGAGAGCGCCGCGGTGGCGTCCGAATCGAACGTCCCGAGAGAAAAGTCTGCGACCACCTGCGGGGATCGGATACTAGAACTAATGGCGATCTCAGCGTAGTAATTCAGCTACTATTGTGGATTTTGCGATTTCATCGATGCCAGCTTCTTGTTGCTTTCGGCTTTGGTCGAATAAAGACATGCAGCATGTCTCGGTGCCATCATCAGTTCCATTTTCCGTGGGCACATCCAGGCTCGGCCGTTGCATATCGATGCTGATTATGAAACTTTTATGAGACAGCCCATCCCGACATTGGATATGAACCGGTGGATACAACCAAAGCTAAGCAGTTTTTGCATCGAACGAAGGCTTCAAGAGCATGCCAACGTCGAAAGAATCCAAAGGATCACTCCCCACGCAAAACATTGGGTCTAAAAACTTAAAAGGCGGAAAGATCATAGACTTATCAGCGAAGCCATCCAAAACGCTCGCTGAAACTGAAGCACAAGGCCAGCCGTCGAATACCACCGAAATGAGTCAAGCCCCCACAACAAGAACGCAACGCGTGACTGCAGGTTCTCAACCCATCGGTGCGCTTTCCTCGAACGGCCTGGAATGCTCACCTTGTCCCCCTCTTTGTGGAATTGTCGAACGTGCTTCCGGTAACAGAACTCGTACGTCCACCAGCCGTCGATCTGTGAGACAAAAAAGTAAGTCTCGATTTTATGTTGATTTAGGTGTATGTTGAAAATCAGTTCCCCGGGCACAAACAAACTAAAAACAGAAACCCAAAGTTAACATGCTCCGCACCCGTACCCACCCTAAACCCCCCAAACAACCCCACCCGTTCCCCGGGCCTGACTTAACTCAACATAGCCGTAACTCAACATAAAATCGAGACTACTGCCAAAGAATAGAGCAACGGCTGAACGAGTGTGCTTTGACTCCACACTCGGCCAACGGTCAGAGATGGAGATCTATGGCAGGAGAAAGCACCAAGACTGTGGCGCTGCATCATCGCCCTCAATTCCATTTTAATCCTGCCATAAACTTGCCGTTCCGCCATAAATCCCGTAAACTGGTACGTGCAGTGTTTTCGTGTCGTTCGAGTCGAGCAATGGGACAGCTAAAGGAGGAGACGAGCGGGCTGACCTGGCATGACTGCTAAAGAAAAGGCTGCCGATCAAAGTGAGGCTACAGTGTTGCAAACAGAAATCAACACATACCGGAAGGGCGCGTGTCCTTTCACCAAACGAGTCAATATAAACCAATATAAAAATGGACATCCACCTTCCAGTTTTACTAGGCCTTGGAAAGCCATTCTCTTAGTTTCAATGGCCAAGCCGTCAAACCTCTCGCAATTTTGACAGGTACATCAGAGCCACATCTGAGTTCTCGAAGGAGTGTCGCAGAGCAGAGTCCCACATGAAATCGAAAGCTTCATAAAAGGTAGGAGCATCAATTGGGCTTAAAGTTCGAAGTCGTTTCAAGAGGAAGCAGATTTGATGTCAAAGTAATCCAAAGAAACATGAACCGGAATTACATTTCGACTGTCCACGACGCCCCCCTTGCCCTCACCAGGTAGAAGCACACATTGCGATGACCCTTCAGGACCTCCCCTGGGGACTGCTGCCTGTGTGGC
Source organism: Klebsormidium nitens (assembly GCA_000708835.1). NCBI lineage: Eukaryota > Viridiplantae > Streptophyta > Klebsormidiophyceae > Klebsormidiales > Klebsormidiaceae > Klebsormidium > Klebsormidium nitens. Next base: position 49,102 of record DF237153.1, on the reverse strand, counting down.
CCCCCTTCCCCCCCTTCGGTGCTGCCGTTGATTTCGCTCCTTCGTGCGTACGGATAGCTATGCCCCTCGCTTTCGTCCTCCTTAACTTCAGGCAGCATGCAGAGAAACTTCTTGCCAGCCTTGTCAGTCATCACAACCTTCTGGAGAGAGGTCTGCAAACCACGAAAGAAGAGGGTGAAGAATTGATGTGAAGTGGTCGTTCCGACCTTTGTGTGAGTCTGTGAGAGGAAGAGGGTATATGTGCCGTCACCCCTCTCTTGCTGAACATAAATGCATGTGCCTGGAAGTATCGTCTCAATCTCACCATGATGAGTGTTTCTGGGTAAAAGGCAGAAGAACAGAAGATACCAACAAAGAGCAGGCTACAGCTTCGGGAATAGCTCCAAGCGGATGAGAGAGAGGGATCCTTTCCTCTTCCCCTATGTGCAGCTTGAAAGTCACAAAAGCTGGCCGGTCATCAGGACTTTTGAAAAGGAAGATGCGGCTCGCTGGGGCCTCTATCCGAGTGTACAGGGCATGTGCGGGTTTGGATTATAGAGTTTGGAAAAACCGGGTAGAGATCAGATAAGATATGAACGGGCGGTGCGGGAGATGAAGAAGAAATAAAAATCAGTGGTCAGCCATTCCAGATGAAGCAAAAAAGGCAGAATTGCTCGAAAGCTTCCTTACTCCCAAGGATAAGCCTATTCCCAGAGAGCTCTGATATCGGCGCTTCGACAAGCTTCCTACTGAGTGCAGACCCGTTGCCCAGCCAAACAGATAACAAGGACAGTTCACAAGCTCTGAACCGTACAACATTTTACAGATCATCTCGTTTACGATCAAAGTCCACAATTGCCAAAGAGAACGATGTTAAGAAAGGTTGCGTCACCTCCTCGCCCTCCATCTCTGTGTTCCCCTCGTCAACATAATTGACTGCGTACTTGGGCTCGTTCGGACCTGCCGAAAACGTGAGGGGACCTGCACAGCAAGGAGAGGAAATCCTCTTAATTCTCTTGAAATCCGTATACTCAAGGTCCTCAGGCAACAGCTCAGCACGGAGAATGAGTTTGTCTCCAAACCCTAATGTTCGGACTGCAAGCACTGCAGATACTGACTTCTTGCCGAAGCAGAACAGGACCGATCACAGCAATCTGGCTAAGCTCTGCTGAACCAGCAATGCGTGCTCTGTCTCAGGTTGAGGATTTATTCACACTGCTCTCAGCATTCAATCCTACATCCCCACAAAGATCAACTATCAAATCAAAATCGGAAACCGCGGCGTCACCTCCTTTGAGGATAGTCATCGTTTGCTGAGCTTGAACAGCGCACATGCTGATGATCAAAACAGCATACACCAGCCATTTCTCCATCACCAGCACAAGCTCTGCCCTACAGGCCACGAATGCTGAGACCTCGTTCTCCTCCACGAGCCAGGACTGGGACTACCGGTAGGAGTGCGCTCGACAGGACACCACTTCTGTGTGGCCCATGCCAATGGCACGACTCACGAGCTTTCCTTTGTAGATTGTCCACGACTTTCGTTGGACAAGAGTTGTGAAGTTCCGAGTTTGAGTACTTTGAGATTCTTGATTTCAGTAGGGTATTCCCACCAGCGGAGCAGGCAATGAGATGCAAAGATTCTGTTCAAGATTCCAAGCTGAGCCATTTGATTGGCTCCTAAGTGCTTTGAAGCCCCAGTCACGTCACCAGCCCCCAACCTGTCGGGCCCGGCACACCGGAACCGACCAATCTCTCCGCGTAATTCTCCGGCCCTTTTGTGAGCGCTTGCATCATCTCGGGGTAAGCTCCCGGGGACTATAACCGGTGCCACGCGCGAAGAGAGGTGGCAAACGGGTTTTCACACTAAAGTTGCCTTTTGTCGGACGGGGACCCCCCTCACTCTCGAGGACACGCAGCGAGCTCATCATCTTCAAGTTCTTGAACAGCTGAGAATGACGCCAAGATGCACAAAAATGCAGCTTGCATTGCGTTGACAAAGGGAGTGTGTCAGTGTGTTTGACCTTTGCTGCCTTCAAAAGTGCAGCAGCGGCAGAAGCTGAAGCCCAGGTGCGCTTCTTTGCAGAAGTTTCATCTGGAATTACCGGTACCTTCCTCCTCCAAATCATTGCCGATCCCTTGAGGTTGAAGGAATAATCCATTCAGCACTGCGGAGTGATCGGTGGCCTTTGGAAATTTAGTCAGGGTCAGGGCCTTCGTCCTGGCGAGCAAACCCTGAATTCAAGCGCTGCAAGTCAAATTTGTTGTCGAGTTGTTCAGGTCTAGTGCAAAGTCGTTGTTGAGGTCATTCCTGTCTGCACATTGCTGGGGCAGAGAGGCTGAGACACATTCCTAGAGGATTCCTAGAGCATATGCTGCAAAATTAGCCAGAGTTTGTTGAAAACCAGGGTTGAGCAGTTGGGAGCCAGCCAGCATGGCTGCCCCTGAAGAAGTCAAGAAGGTCCTCGTTGCCCTGAAGAACAACAAAGATACTGAATGCAAGGCGGCCCTGCACTGGGCAATTACTACTTTCATAAAACCCGGTGTAGATGAGGCGGTTCTTGGCCACGTCCTGAAGTTTCCAGACCTCATTCCAACTGCCAGTAAGTATGAACAGCACCCCTAAGAGCCCCCTGGAGGCCTCTGGTCCAAGTGGATGCCTGTGTGGGTTTGTTCAGCTCAGTCTGTTGAATGCTTTCGAACTCAGTCTGTTGAGTCTGCTTTTGAACTCAATGATCAGAGTGGCTCTTTTGAGAAGAGACCTTGCTGAATCGCAGTGTTCCTCTAATGGCATCATCAGTTACAGTCGCCTTCATAGCTTTGAGTTCTTTGAAGCAAGCTCTGACCAGAAATGATCCATGAACTCGAAAATTTCAAGATAAATTTGCATGTAGCGAGCTGAGGGTGGGTGGCCTCCATCTGCGTACTGACCGAACGTCCTCCAAAGAAGGGCATGCAGAAGAATGCTGACTGAAGGATGCTGAACATTCATTTCTTTAAATGCAGTGGGAAGAGTGCCTTTTGCTTGGGCGGAGGACAAGTTCCAAAATGCATACCTGAAGGTGGACACAGAGAAGGCAGGGATTTTCCTCAAGGACTACCAAGAGGTCTGCAAGGAGAAGAAGGTGAGGCTCCTTGCCTTTGCATTGATCCCCATGGGTTGGTCCATAGAAACTTCATGAGCAAACATAACTTCGGCTTTGTTGCGCCAACAATTCGTTGACACTAAGTCAACCGCTCAGGCTGGCGGCGGGTACCAAATTCTCTGAGCCAAGGGGAGCTTGAGCTCTGAGCTTGACGTATGAAGGTTCAGTGCTTGGAAGCAAGAAGAACCCACTTTGCATCTGAAAGTGTCCAGTCTCTGTCTTGTGGCTATGATTAGAAGGACAGGAGTTTTAGAGTTTACCAGCAAGGTTAATGCCCTGTGTTCGTCTTTTCATCAGTTCTGTGACACAATACTTTGTTCACACTGCTCTGACTGTAGGAGGTTGGCACCTTCATCTTGTTTGTTCGACAAGTCAAGTTTGCAACAGGCCTCCTCAAGCAGAGCTGCATGTAAAATTAAGCCACCAAGCCCCAACTACCAGAATCAGCGCTCCCTTAAAATCAGCACTCCCTCTACGCAACAGTCGGATCCCGCTTCTGCACAAGTTGCTTAGAATTTCATTTGGCAGGAACATGCCTTCTTGAGCTATTTTGTTGTTCTTTGATCAACATTCTCGGGAGTGTTCAAACGGCTTTGCGTTTAAGCTTCTAAGAATTGTCTACTTCATTCAAATTGACATGAAGATGAACCTCTTCTCAACCCCAGGTAACCGCTTCTTTCATGGTTCGCTGGTGCGATGACCGTGAGTCGGGCATCCTTTCACTGGTGGAAGAGACTGGGGCCACGCACCTCGTAATGGGAACTGGCAGCACAAAGTCCAAGTTCACCACGTGAGGGAGCGCTTTTTGGTTCTGTGATGAACTGGCTTCTCTCAACCTGTCATCAACTTTGTTGTTTGAAGTCACGAAGGTGGACAGCACTCGCTGCCATGCTTCTTGTTGACCTGAATCCTGCAATTCTGAGGTTACAACAACAAGGCAGCAGAACCTCCCCAGGCAACTAACAATCAAGGGCCTGCGGTCGTCGGATCGAAATCCAAAGAAACTGAACTCCGTGAATCTATTCAGGAGTCCCAGCTGACAAAGGATCTTGTGACAGTTGAGCAGAGGTTCATAACCTCAGTTTGAGAGCCCAGGATTCTTGCTTGATCGACTTTTGAGAATTGAACCTGAAGTGCTGTGCTCATCATTCCAGCCTTCTGAAGGGGAAGAGCCTGACTGCACGGGTGGCGAAGCACGCTCGCTGCAGCGTATACCTCATCAACAACAGGGCGGAGCTGGTAACCTCTCACATCTATGACGGAAAGAGGGGTGCAGCAGGTTCAGGAGCAGCCAACGGCTCGCAAAGTGATGGTTCGAGCTCAAGGTAAGACCGCATGCTTGATCAGCTAGGGTATCACAGTCGCTAACTCTTCTACGATGCAGGGATCTAGAAAAATCAGTTGCCCGTTGCTAGGGTCTTCTGAAATCTAGTCCGTAACTATCATTCTGCAAATCAGAACGTTTGATTGTTCGAGACTGCGAAGGCCGTATGTCTGTGAAAGTTGATCTGCCACCTGTACATCACAGACTTCAAGTGACCTGGCTTATTGGTTGTTGGCCTAGCCGCTCCGCTCTAACAGTAGCTGAAACCACCACAACACAGATACTAACTCAGACTACGTTCCTTCCCTGCAGCACGCCTTCTCCAACGGCCTCACCCTCATCCGTACTCCCACCAGTACTCCCTCCCATCCCCCTGTCCCCACTCCCCCGAAACGAGACCGTCACTGTACCACACACCCCTCCGGCCACCCCCGCAGTAGCCATCCCCAGCGCCCCGGTTCTTCCCCCCGGAGACTATTCACACCCCTGGGGTTCTATTCCAAGCCCTCACTCCCAGCCGAGCAGCAGCCCCCGGTCGCTTTACAGCGAGCCCGGGCCGTCTCCCCAGGGGGGCCTCCAACCCCCGAACTTATACGCGCAGTCTTACAGCGGATACATCATCACAGAGTCGGGTAGCTTTCTTCCAGCTCCAAGGACGTCCGCGAACGGGCATGCCGGCCCGCAAAACGGGAGCAGGTTCGAGCGTGCGGACATGGCAACCGGGCCTCAGGTTTGGGTGAACAGCGACGGTCAGCAATTGTCTGGTGACGAGCCTGAATTCCAAATTTACGAGGAACGACAAAGAGAGAGGGGCGGGCAGAGTCCGGCTAGCAACGGACCGGCGAAGGCGCGCTTTGACAACGGCGAGCTGGCGGAGGTTCTAAGGAAGCTGAAAATGTCGGAGGAAGCGACAGCCAGGTGAGCGGGAACTAAGGAAGGCGCTTGAGGCAATGAATGTTGCAAGTCGTTTGTCGGAAAGATTCCGCTCCTCACTGTCAAAGCCGATCCAATGAAAAGTTGCAGTCCTAAAACTCTCTCTCCTCGTCCAGGAGCGAATGGCTCACTTGACAACAGACCTTCGGAGTGCTCAGATTTTCTCGAAGGATCCTGGGCCGTCATATCCGTTCGCCTTTGGCGTGCCTCCTTTTTCTCGCGTTACAAATACAGTAAAGCCGCCTATTGCGTCCCTTAGGCTGCACGCGCAGCGGTCTTTCGGCGTTGCCATGCTTTCGATCACCTTTTTCCGTTTTGCGACACGAACACAAAACTACCTGAAATCTTGGACGGTCTCCAAGCTGCAAGCCCAGAATGCTTTCTGCCTTGCCGTGCCTTTAGTCGGGCTTCGAAACAAACCGCAAATCATGCGCTTTCGCCTTTTCCAGGCTACAAGCCCAGCAGGCCGACTACGAGCGGCAGCTGCGCGAGGCCGAGTCGCGCGCGCTGTCGGCAAACAGCCTTGCGGAGGCCGAGCGCGCGCGCGCGCTCGCCGCGCACCAGGAGCGCGAGCTCGCGAAGCAGGAGAGCGCGCTCGCGCGCAGGGCGGAGCAGGAGGCGCGCAACAAGGAGCGCGCGGCGCAAGAAGCGGCGGAGAGAGAACGCCAGGAGCGGGTCGCGGAGCGGCAGCAGGCGGCGGAGCACTACAAGGTGAGTAGTGCAGAAAGCAAGACAGCCGTTCCAGAGGGTGTTTCGAGGTTTTGAAGTGCATGGATTCAAATGTTGATTCGGAGGTCTGACTCTGTGCTACTTCAGTGTCGTTGGATATCGTCGTCGGATTCCTTCATCAGATACTCTTTATCAACGTTTGAGAAGGAACGTTAGGTTCATCGGACTTTTTCATCGAAGATACGTCCTGATTTTAGATCGACACCTTTCAGCAGAAGCCCAATTCGCAACTCATTCTCTGAGGTGACTAAGCACGAGAAACTCAGCCACCAGCATCGTCTCCTGAATCGAAACCCGACTGCAGTCTTTCCTGATGAGGAAGCTTACAACCCATGCCTCTAGACGGCTTTGCTTCGAATTTGCGGTACATACCGCTGAGCCGCACTCGTTCTCGGCACCCTGCAGGAACTGCTCGAGCGGCAGAAAGCGCAGCGGCAGTACCGCACGTACTCGTTCCGCGAACTAGAGGCGGCCACCGAAAGCTTCAGCCCGGCGAAGCTTCTGGGGGAGGGCGGCTTCGGGCAGGTCTACCTGGGCAGGCTGGAGCACACGCCGGCGGCCATCAAGATTCTAAACCCCGAGGGGTTACAGGTATGTTTCATGGTGCAAATGTTTTCTGAATGTGGTGGACTTGCAGTTGGTTGCTCGAGATAATCTCTGACAAAGATAGTCAACATCTTTCATTATGTTTGTATCCATTTTCTGCTTCCGTAGCACGTACAATCAGGCGACTTTTCTCAACAGGCATCTTGCGAATAGATGTTTGCCCAAGAGTTCGTTTGTTTCTTCCTGTTTCTGAGCTTAACTCACTCCTGTCAACCACGATCCTTCTCTTCTCCTGCGATCCAAAAGTTTCAAAACGACGAGCCAGTTTCAGCTGGACTGCTTGCGTCGTCGTTCTCTCATCACCCAGAGCAAATTCTGGTGCACAATTCTTTGTTATGTGCCACCTGCAGGCCATCACCCTCTCTCAAGCGCTTTTTCATGCGGTCTTAGGTGACTTAATGACGGTTCCTTACTCTCTTTCGCAGGGGCCCGACGAGTTCAAGCGCGAGGTGGAGATTTTGAGCGGCCTGCGCCACCCGCACATCGTGATGCTCATGGGCTGCTGCCCCGAGCGCGGCTGCCTCGTCTACGAGTACTGCGCCAACGGGTCGCTGGAAGACCGCCTCGCCAGGAAGGGCGACTCGGCGGCGCTGCCCTGGTTCACCAGGATCAGGATCGCCTTCGAGGTGAGGCCCTACGTATTCGTCTGCTGTCCATGAACAATATAGCGGAAGCTCGTCAATTGTTGTCTAGTTAGGTTCTACATTGGGGAAAGACGTGCAGGGCTCGCAGAGTTCGAGAACCAAAGACGTTGCCGGAGGTCAATTTACAGATACTTAACAGCCACTTTTGACCAACCAAGTCTTGAAACTCAAGCGCGAATATTCGACCCATCCTTCAATGGAGGCACCCAGCTCATTGAACTTGCTGGTCTAACCCGTCCAATAAAACCTCTAAACTACCTCTAACCTTCCCCTGACCGCTTTTAACCCAACCTCCTTCTCGTTGCAGGTCGCGGTCGCCCTCCTGTACATGCACACTTCCCGCCCCAGCATCATCCACAAGGACCTGAAACCCTCCAACATCCTGCTCGACCAGAACCTGACCTCCAAGCTGGGTGACGTCGGCATTGCCAGCGTGGCACCCGAGCTCGCGACCGCGACGTTCACGGGCATGACGCGGCGGCGTGGTGGAGGCAGGCAGGCGCAGACGTCAATTTTCGACTCCAGCCCACAAGGGACCCCCATGTATATAGATCCAGGTACGGTTCCTGCGCATCCGGGTCTGTCGTGAGGTCTGTACATGCTTGTCGGATGGAAGCAGGTGCTTTTGCTGTCCGCATCTGGACTCGGTTCGAAGAGTTACATTGTCCATCTGCCTTCGTGTGTATTGTTCTCGAATGTAAGTGTAGCGCCAGCAGAAACCAGTCCATGGTGAGTTGCTATGGAAGGCATTGGTGAATTCCGTGATAACGAGTCTGTCCGACAATGCAGCCGTTTTGATGAGGAAACGCAACCATCGGGGTAAGACTGGCGAAGGTGGCTTTCTCAACCATTCCGCATCAAAGTTGAAAATCTGCTCGCCTTCGCTTCTCGCCCCGGGAACCCACATTCACTCCCTTTTCCTTTGCCGCAGAGTACCAGCAGAAAGGCACGTTCAACCAGAAGAGCGACGTCTACGCGTTCGGCATATGCCTCCTCCAGCTCCTCACCAACCGGCCGCCCCTAGGAATCGTGGGCGCCGTCGAGGACGCCCTTGACGAAGGAAACGTCCTGCCAGTCGTCGACCAAACGGCGGGGAGCTGGCCGGAAGAGGTGGCGACCAAGGTGAGTCGTTTCTTTAGATGCGATCGCCTGGGTATCGAAACCTGTGCGTAGTGACGGGGGTGAGTGATGGGAAGAAGTTTCACTGTTTTCGGGTTGATTATCTATCGCGCGCTTTCTGCTTTCGGAGGGCCTGTCATTGCCGCAGCAGCTGTACCAATCTCTCTGCAGTCTTTTCAGTTGTTTTGCCGCCGCCTGATTAAAGTCGAGTCGGCGGGTTAGGAACTTGCTGATACCCTGTGAAATCCGGGTTTGGCGTTCTGCAAGTCGCCGCTCCTGCCTCAACAATCAATCCGATGTCGCATGTCCTAAACCCTCAAAAGAGTTCTGGAATTTGTCAAAGGTTCCCGGCGGTTCTTTAATGCGATATTACCCGACTCGTTTCAATCCGTCCTCAACCGCCGTCCAACCGGCGACCACCCACAACATTTCCCACTCTGCAGATCGCCAACCTGGGCCTCAAGTGCGCCGAGATCCGGCGCCGCGACCGGCCCGACCTGGAGAAAGAGGTTCTGCCGGTACTAGAGGCGGCGCGTACCCTGGCCATGGAAGCGGCCGCCCGGGAGGCCAGCCAGGGGCTCAACCAGGGGGCGACTCCAGAAGCGACCGGGGAAGAGGACGTTGTGCCCAGCATTTTCTTGTGCCCCATCAGCCATGTAAGTCCCCGCAAACCTTTCCAAGATCTACTTTTGCGAACGGTTCGGAGCAACATGTGAAACCGGGGTTGTTCACCAGATTCAGTGGCGTTTTCACGGGTCCGGAATTTTATGGTCTTCAGCTATTTCTTGGATTCGTTCAGCCGGCGGAGCTTCTTTGAAGAACATTTTTTGAGTTGGGAGTGAAGGACGGCCGACAGAAGTTCAGTTTGGTTTGGCTTTTCCCCTACGTGGAATCGAGTTCTAATTGTGCTGCTCGAGTTGGTTTCCTTAACACTGCAAAGGGGGCTGGCGCTGCCGGCTGTCACCAGTCGCATGGCACGTCAATCGCTTCTCGACTCCTCTTGCCTTTCCCCGGGAGAAAAGCTTCGAGAAGCTTGACTTTTCCTTGACTGCAGAAATCGAACTGCCAAAATTCGTTTTTGATTTCTGCGACCAACGAATCTTGTGACTTCACATCCAAGGTCTTCGTACTTCATAATGCAGATTGTGTTCTTTAGTTTGGGGCAAAAGCCCGTCAGCCCCCAAGACAACGAGAGGACTTTCCGTCTCCCTGGGCTAAGAGGGAGGGCCGACCCGAGACTTCTTTCTAAGAAGTTTCATCGTTGAAACCTAACCTAACCTAACTTCTAACCTGACTCCTAACCTAGCCTAACCCCTAAGTACGGTGCGCGCGTGCAGGACATCATGGAAGATCCCGTCGTGGCTGCCGACGGCAACACGTACGAGCGGGCCGAGATCGCGCGGTGGTTCCAGCGCAAGCGCACGTCGCCGCTCACCAATGTGCCTGTGACAAACCTGCTTCTCACGCCGAACCTGATTATCCGGAGCGCGATCAAAGAATGGCAGGAGGGCAACCGGCGGTCCATGTCCCGGGGGTTTACCGGGGCAGGCGCAAGGAGTCGGGGAGGCTAAGGTTCACATCCAAACAACGAGTTGTAGATATTTCTGAGCAGCATCTTGAGCTGATCTGGTACAAAGGGATACCACCTTCGAAGATGGGTGCGAGGAGGAGGCACTCTCCTCTGATGAGGCACTCTCCTCTGATAATGATTAGTTGAGCGTTGACTGGTTCGTGATTGGAGACCAGAACCTTGCAGGGAGAAGTGGACGTGAGTCGAAGGGCTCATTCCGGACTGCGGGGAAGGACAGCTGTATGAAGAGAGACCGGGGTTGCCTGTGGTGATATGTTCAGGCTGCACGTTAGGCAACTTTTCAGAGAAGCCGACCCGGCCCCTCTCGCGGGACAAGCTGAGTCTATAACGAGGGTCGTTGTGCATGGGTGCCCAGTTCGGTACCTATTAATGCTTGCAACGAGCCTTCGAACCTGTATACAAAGGTTACGGATGATTGTACAAAAGTTAGAACAATTAACGGCAGGACAGGCGGGGTTGCACGGTTGGGTGCCGCACCCGAGGTAGTAGATAATTGACTCGTAGAGCGTGTGCATAGGCACACATCAAAGAGTTCCTAAAGAGCAATCTGCAGGAACGGTTGTCTCCCCGTGGAGTTGCACGTTGTGCATAATACAAGGTCTGGCAATGTTTGGAGAGCAACACGGGAATATTTTCACTGCACATGTGCGGTAGAGCTGGTTTACCCCTGCATTGTTGAGAAGCGGAGTGTAGCCTTGTCGACGATCAATGCTGATGTTGAACAAGCTAAAGCCGATATGGCCTTCTAGAAGCTCTTCAAGGGTCAGTCACATTCGCGATTCGGCCTGAGAGGCGGGTCGGGTTTGGTAAGCTCGCGCATTGCATCTCCCATGACGATCGCCAAAACACCTCCAAGTTGCAAGTCGATAGCAGGGCCAGCGTACGTTCATTTGAGTGCAGTGAACATTCATCTATCATGATGCACACCTCATGGCCTTGAATGCAGGCCGCGCGGTGTTGACCACAGCAACATGCAGGTCAATGTCAACATATCTAGCTAGTTGTGCTTCATGGATATCGATCCTACGTACGTTCGAGCATGGACTTGCCAGGAAATTTTATAAATCATTTGATCTGGACGGTTGAAAGTACTAAGGATTTCGTAATTGGAATTTGCTAGGGGCCCTCGGTGCCTCGGGCAGCGGGTACGTGGCAAGGTGGCGCGTCACAGCTATATACGGTCGCCAGCATGCCCATACGTGTCGTTAGATGGAAAAATTTGGCCATGGTATCATATGCAACCGTGCGCGCGCGCATGAACATATGGCAGGCTGCAGCTCTAGAGCCTATTCTATGATACTATAGCGCAGGCCGCCCGTTGGTATGTTCGATTCATTGCAACTCGATCTTCATGTAATCTTGGCTTGAAATGAAGATGCACATATGTACATGCATGATCTATACCAATTCAATTAGACTGCGGCGCCCAGTGACCAATTTTAAAGCGTCTGATGCAGTTCAGAAAAAGTAAGATGTGCCTGGTGCGACTCAAAGTTCAGTGACAAGAGGGCCATAGCTGTTATAGCGAATTGAGGGCCTGTCGTTCCTGATTACCATAGTTGAGCAACAGGTTGCGAAAGAAGCTAGAAGTGTAGCCTGACTCCTGAGCCAAATGGTCGTGCAGTCGTATTGGTGATAAGTGTGGCAGTTTAGCGCGTCATGCGATGGCACAATGCGTACTCAGCCTCCGAGAACATTCTCTCCTGCAAAAACAACCCCCGTAGTCAGTGATTTGCTTTCAGTGTTTGGAGGGCCAAAAGGTACACTTGAAGCACCTAACCTTCTTTGGGTGTAAAGCTCTGGAAGCGCACTTACTACCTCGTTCTGAGGTCAAACTGCGACATCATCTTGCGAAACCGGGCAGTACACCCGCGAAGGAAAACCTACCCAAACAGGTGCCTCTGGCTGCATCTCTCTTCCGCAACATGCGAAACAATCGGATTGGAGCACGGTTAGAAAGCAAAAAATACGCAGTCAACCGACCTCTCCATCTCTTGTTGCAACAACTGTGTCAAGACCATGAATGCGCAAAATATAAGCTAGGGTGCTGAAATGTTGCGAATCTGATCTCCTTACCTTAGAGCCTATCATTGGAAGCTGATGTTGAGTAGAGGGTGTTCTCTTTGGAGCGCAAGAACTCTGGTCAAAGTTGCCTTCCCGAGCAAGTTGCTCCTTGCTTTCAGAACCAGAATTCTGAGCAACGGGGCATTTATCAACAGCCACTCCAAGGCGTTGAAGCAACTATCCGTCATTGGGTGCGGAACGCCGCACTCTAGTCTGACAAGTCTAGGGAGTCTGTGCCCGGATTCCGTGCACCTAGGTGGAGAAATCACTCGCAGAATCACTAGCATTGGTGCTATCAAAGTGAGGCTTGTCAGATTCATGAGCATGGTAGCAAATCGTGTCACGGGAACCATCTGCTGCTCAGGCCAGCACTCAGAACTGCCACTGTACTCGAAGACGAGACTGCTGAGTGATGGAAAGTGGTCGATGGTATTCTTCAAGGCAGCGTCCCAGTCCATTTGCGGGGTTCGATGCACCTTGACTACAAGGCCACGAATGTTTTCAAGAGACAGGCGGTCTTTGTAAGGCATGTTGACGCCGTCTGTGGAAAGGGTAAGCTTCTGAAGTTGATGTTCCTTGAGGTGAATGCTTTTGAAGGAGGGAAGGGACAACTCCCTCAGCTCAGGCGCCCTTATCTTTGCATGAAACAGGTTCTGGACACCATTGGTCTCCATTGCCAACCTCTTCAATGATGGTGAAGCAACCTCCAATCCGCCATTCTGCTCCATCATTTCTGCAGAATGGAACGACCGATGGAGAGGTCCTCCAAGACTGGACACCGTTTGAGCAGAGTCTCTAACTCTTCCACCGTCATTCTCAAAACCGTAACTGTCAACGAGACAAGCCGCTGAAACGCCCACTCAGGCCTCGTCAGCGATTCCCCTGTCAACCTCCACATCGAAAGGATCTGCAGATTGACGAGGTTCTTGCTCAGATCAGAAAGCTCGGGCTCAATTGCTGACCCCCAATGCAGCTCTTTGAGTGCTGGCAGCTGCTTCAACAAGGGAGTGGTGTTGGCCCACTTGCTCCCATTCAGCCGCTTGAAATGAAGGCATTCAATCTGGGAGGACAACACGCGCCAGCTCCTACAAACCCTTCGAAAATTGTAAAAGTCCTGAAGTTTGGGTGCCTGGGAGAGTATATGGACAAGAACTGCATCAGGGAGACTGTTGATGGACAGAAAAGGCCTTCCCCAATGCATTTCAGCACCCTTCATTGTGGCATCAGGAAAACAAATCCCTGCAACTTGACCAGTGTTGGCGGTATGGTGTGGTGGTGCTTGGACTCATATTTCCACCACAAAAGCCCCGATGGACCACTGTCTGAGGGGATACTGGCACAGGACACCGTCAATGCTGCGCTTTCACTGTCAGGAGGCGCAATTGCATAGGGTCCTAGCTGCTGCATTGGTTTCAATTTTCCTTTCTTCAATTTGCAGCTGAGAATCGGCAAGCAGAGCTCTGAGTCTAAGTCACTGGAGTCCGAGTCTGAGTCTGACTTAGATTTGAGCGGAATGCAAGGAGACGCGGACGGAACGAACAGTACGTTCGTCGCGGCCGCGCGTCGGACGGACGCGGCCGGCCGCGACTCGCCAGCTCATCCGAAACTGGGGGCGCGGCGCGAGTCTCAAATTCCACCCAACTCTCATCGCCGTCCGATGGCCAGGGTTTATCCGAGCGCCGTCGATCTGTGATTCGGCTGAAATGCACAGAAAGTGCCCGGTTCGGCCCTGACACCCATAAGCTATGCGCCGCCAAGTCGGAGTTGCAGTCAGTATGGGCTTGTACTTGCCACTGGCAACTGGCTGACTCGTGGCCGCGGAGGGCTGCATTTGTGCGGCCCGGCCACAGCGAGCTGGAAGGCGGAAGTAAGCGTGTCTTTTTTCGAGCAAGAGGTAAGCAATGCGGCATTGGTTTTGCTTTCGATCAACTTGTCGCTTTCACTTGGAGAGTCGAGCTGTATGGCTGTAGGAGTTATAAGCTGTCAGTCTGTCAGCCGGGTTGTACTTGGTGTTATCGATCGAGTTATCAGTACCGAAGCAAAGTGGAGATGCATCCTGCAAGGCATGGCCGGCCTTGCAGCCCCTTAAGCGTGTGCTGATGCTAGCCATCCAGCGCAGATCCGAATGTACCAAGAAACCATGTGTTACTTTTAAAGAATCTAATGGGCATTTCCTGGTACATCCCGCAGGGCATGGCCGGGCTTGCAGCCCCTCAAAGGAATTCCGGCCATCCAGCGCACAGTCAGGACTGATGAATCTATTGGGCGTTCTTTGGTTCATACTGTAAGGCATGGGTGGGCAAGTTGCAGCCCCTCAAGCGTCGGAATGCCAGCCATCCATTGCACAATCGGGGTGTACCAAGAAATGCTGCATTACTTTCTAAAGAATCTATTGGGCGTTTTTTGGTACATCCTATAGAGCATGGCTGGGCTTGCAGCCCCTCGAACGGAATGCGAGCTATCCAGCGCACCATCGGCATTTAAGATTCTACTAGCTATTGGCGCACACGTCGAGTGTACCACGAAATGCTGAATTCCTTTCTAAGAATCTATTGGGCGTTTTCTGGTACATCTTTGGGGGTATGGCCGGGCTCGCCCCTTAAAACTGGATCCCAAAAATCCAGCGCAGAAGTCGAGTGTACCACGAAATGCTATATTACTTTCTAAGAAACTAATGGGCGTTTCCTGGTACATCTTTGGGGGTATGGCCGGGCTGGCCCATCAAGCGCAGGGGATTCGACCATCCGGCACACGATGGGGCTGTACTAAGAAAAGATGTATTCATTCTTAAGAATCT
>DF237153.1:7883-33731 GCA_000708835.1 Klebsormidium nitens | reverse complement strand
CCTTCTGGTCACCACCTTGCAGGGTATGGCTGGGCGGCCCGTCCCATGACGCATCAACACTCAGCTGCAAGACACAGCCGCCAGCGATCGGCCCCACGTTGAAGAAGTAAAAGTGAGTACCGTCAGCTTCGGACCCATCAGATCAATCAAAGCCTGTTGGAGGTTCGGATGCTCATGCAGGGCCTTTAATGCCTCCAGTGCATGCAGACAATCTGATGCATGTTCATTGTGCGTTGATTGTCTGGCGCATGTGTTTGGGTAGTTTCTTCATGACACGTTGGTGTATCGCACAAGAACGTGAATCCTTTCAGCGACCAGCAATTTTGCCATGATAAGTTTCGAGCCGGCCTCATATTTCACATGTCCAGATCTTTAAGTCTATGCCGTCCGGAATGACGACTCGGACTTGTCTTCTCTGATAACGTGAGCATCTAAACAACGTTAGCTGGACTCCCCGAACTCCCCTTACGCGCGTCCTTGCCAAGCATCTGCGCCCGGCCTGGCTTGTAGAAGGTCTTTGATGTCTCCATTCTTTGAATCGGTTCTCCGTTGTTCTTGAACCTTTCGAAGCAGAGCGTGTTGTCGTTGAGGTTGTAGATGGGCCACTCGGGGTCTTCGAAACCCCCGCTCTTTTGGAATTCTGCATGTAAAGCCTGCCAGTGGGGCCAAAAGGTCTGATTAAACGCGAGCAGGTCTATGTGATGCTTCAAATCCCAGCCGCTTCCCATGACAACACCCGACACGAATCGGCACCTCTTCAGATAGTCGTCCTTGTCCAGGTCGCTTTTGCGGTCGATGCCAAACAGATTTCTACAGAGAGGCAGTGGCAGAAAGCGACACGTTGATTTCGGCGACTTGCCTTGTTCCATCCGTCCAGATGACCTTTTAGACTCATGCATTTGCCTTAAGCTTGTGAACTCCGAGTTAGATCAAGCGCCTCAAGCGCGATACCGCTGCTGGCAGACATCCATCGCGCAACGTTCTTTTGTGCATGTTGCAGGGCATGGCCGGACTCGCCCCTTGAAACGGAAATCCAGCCGTCGGGCACAAAAATCACCCTGTACCAAGAAAAGACGTATTACATATAAGAATCTATTGGGCGTTTTTTGGTACATCTTTGTGGGTATGCCGGGTCCATCAAGCACGCCGTGGGAACGGATTGTTCGTGACCCTAGACACCGGAGCCGCAGAGGACTTCTGCAAGAGGCTCTGAATGGGTCAAACATACTTAGGGATTGAGGAAGCTATCCTACTCACAACTGTGCAATCAAATTGGGTGTGTTTAGACTTAGGGAGATCGAAAACTGCCAGGTGTTTCAACCGTCAGATTCTCCCGTTTCTCTGTCAATCAGGATGGACCTTGCAAAACCATCAGAAGCTACGAGCAGCATTCTACTTGCCTCGACCACGCCAGCAGCCTCAGAGCGTCTACACGAGTTCCTGAAGGCCGGTCAAACCGTCAGGAGCTGCGCAGCGGTCCACTTCGAGGGCCCGGCCCCGCTCTTCAGCGACATCAAGAGCGTCCCGGCTGCCGTCCCGCCCCTGCCAAATGCTGGGGGCGTGAGGGGAGGGCACGCTTCCTATGCGGCCAAGCGAGGGGCCGTCGACTTTGCGTTTGATTACGGGCTCGCTTTCAGCCTGCGGCCTGCCGGAGCTTTTGCACGGGGCGGTTTCGGCTCGACGTGCCTTGGGCGCACCTGTGGCGGAAAGGGGGCCGTCTACGCTCGAGGGTGCAATCCTTTCATCTGGGAGAGGAAACGAAATCGGGGCGGGGCACTCATTTGCCGGGGCGGAGGAAGGCACCTTCTGTGCCTGCGGTGCGTGAATGCCGAGTATGAAGTTGGACGCCCCTTTGTCTCGAGCGCGAGCGGGTGCCCTGTTCCTCAGGAGGAGCTCTTCACCAAGTACGAAGCCTTCCCTGGTACGAAGGAGCTTCGAGAGGTACGGTCAGGGGAGGAGGCGAGCGAGGGCGGCTACCAGTTCTTCGTCCAGAGGAGGGACCTCGCCTCGTGTCCGTACTGCCGCGAGTCCAAGGCGGCCGCCCTTTCGAGGCGGGGTGTCAAGAGAACGCTCGAGGAGGGGCCAAGTCCACGGGAGCTCGGCACGCTGGCGGTCCTGTCGGAACTCCGTCGGAGCAAGATCCCCCCGATTGCTGTTGCTCCCGGCCTCTTTCTTGTGCCCTGCTCGACGCCTCTAGTGGCCGCCTTCTGGAAGTCTCCGCGACGGAACGGGGCCTCACTAACGTCCCACGGCTCGTCAAGGTCGACCACATGGGCAGCTTTCGGTGCCTCTGCGGCCGGAGGGGGTGCCGTGATCATGATATGGCGTTCCTGGAGGAGACCCGTTCCATGAGCGGCTGGTGGCAGAATGGAGAAGCCATCTTCACGGCCTTTGACGACAGCCGTTCGTTCGCGCGGGAGGTGACCAACGGCGCGCCTTGGGTGCTGCCGCTGGAACAAGGGGGGTGCGTGGGGAGTGCACTGTTTGGGTTGGACGCAGGGGCGTGGAAGGGCGGGCCGCAGCTGCGGGTCTTCGTCGTGAGCGACCCTGGAGAGGAGCCCGTGGTCTGCGTGCTTGGAGGGGAGACTGCGCACTGCAGCGGCATCGACTGCTTGGGTTTGGAACGCTGCCGGCACCTTCTAAGGGTGCTCTCGAAGCAAACTTTGCCACCGACAGAGCGCGCAATCGATGGTTGCAAAAGCGAGGCGACGCAAAGTCTTGCTGAGAGACGCGCCGAGAGAGTCGCGCAACGGGAAGCGGGGGCGAGGAGGCTCTTGGTGTGCAACGATTCGGTTTGCCGTCGGCCCGACTCAAAGGTGGTGTGCACGCACCGGGGGACGCTCGAGCCTTGGGAGTGTCTCTCGGCGGCGGCCCTTGACATAGGGCACAGCCACAAGAAGGTCAACACGGTCATGAGCCAGGGTGGAGCGAGTGTTGTGAGCCTTTGCGAGCGGTGGGGAGACGAGGGTGTACGGAAGAGGGACGAGGCAAAGTACTTCTGCGCCCCACGCCCCGCCGAGGCGCTCTCGCCATGCGGCCGACCATGGCAAGTGGAGAGCCGGAAGGGGGCGCTGACAACGGCCGGAGCGAGATACGAGGTGACAACCTATCGGAGGGTCTGCCGCATTGCCCCAGGGCGAGAGGCGGCTTGCTGCTTAGTAGCCTACGACGGCCAGGTGAGAGCTAACACCTTCATCACACGGGTTGATGGCACATCGATGAAGTACAGAGTCCTTATATCGCTTGTATGCTGCTTCCGAAGGTAAAAGAGCATTTCCCTTGAGGTAGTCAATATTGCACTTACCTTTGATAGTGGGCGAGTAGTCTGGTTCGGTCCAAAACATCAAATACTTCTTCGGAGACTCCAAGGGCACCATACGACGAAGGAATGAGAGTTGCTGAATCGCTTCCTCCCGAAAGATGCGCTCGGATTCTTCCTTGGGGCTCTCGAGCTTTGCTCGAAGGTCAATGCACTCTGGCAGATTGAGACCAGCTAGTATGGCTTGCGTCTGGAAGCTCCTTCCTAGGTTCGCAAGATCCTCGTAATGCTTGACGAGCCTTTTCCTCCGTTGCATTATAATCTTTTTTTGTCGAGCTTCTTGAGCCTCCCTAAAGCCCACCGGACCTCCTCGCTCCCGGATAGCAAGCACACGTACGTCGACCTCCCGATAGTAACGAATTTGAACCGTTTTCAAAGGATGAGAGGTCCATTGAAGCGGAGCAAGGTCTTTGATCTCGTACTTTTTTCGAGCCTCGGTTGTGGTCAGACAATCAAGTGCGCTGTGCAGTCCAAGATCCAGACATTTCAAACATGTTGCCAACCCTTTATGGGGATCCATGGGCCATCGCAAATCAGTCCACGCACTGCAGCATAATGCGCAACATTCTTGAGGCAAGACCGACTCGACATAAAGCGGGCCGGGTGAATTGTTGCTCAAGAAAGGAAAGTCGTGCATCATTGTTCCAATAGCAGCTTGAGTATCTTTGCAGGTACAGGCTGAAGCACCCAAATCTTGAAGATTGAGCAAGCCCTTCTGGCCGACAATACTCAAAGCGGACGCAAACTTTTCGTTCAAAGACATGGTCTGCTGTATTCAAGTCTTGGAAAGAATGAAGGCTCTCCTAAACGCATATCCACGGTGATGTTGTTCCTTTTTGCAGGAGGACGGCATCTTCAATTTCTCCGGCACCAACCTCATCTCGCACGGGCTCCTCTTGCGCAATTATTTTGCCGCAGCCCTTGGAGCAGCCCACAGCCTCAACTTCGAGGCCGGTGACATGGCCACAAGGAGCCTTGAGGGGCCGGACGTTTCCAGGCTGGACGACCGGGTCTTTGACGCCGCCATGCAGGCCTTCAACGACCTCGCAGCACGCTCGAGGATCCAGCACGTCTGCTCGCGCTTGGATTGTTCCCATCTCTACTCGAGCGAAGTGGAGGCGGCCGAGGCAGAGGCGCGTGCGGCCGGCACCCCCCTGAGGCCGGAGCGAACGGAGGGGCCGAGCTCCGAGCTGTCGACCTACGCTTTTAGGCGGGACAAGGTCATCACTTTCGACGGCACATTTTTTGCCAACTCAAGCGCGATGCGGGATTCTGGCATGGAGGCGTCCTTGCACAGCAATTGTGAGCCGGACCCCGAGGCGCCGAGGGTTGCTGGGGGCTTCACTCCGCTAAGCGTGGGCGGGGTGCGTCCCTCTGACGTGCCGCTGGAGGGGATCGACTGCCCTTGGAAGTACCGGAACGGCCTCTCGGAGCTACGGCCGGCAATACGGGCGCTGGCGCTTCGCTGGTGCAACTTTCGGAAGGCCCCGGCCCAAGGGAGCAACGCGCCTTTAAAGCCGGAGGAGTTCGTCGCTATGCGGGAGGGGCTTCCGACCAACGTTGCTGCTTTGGTCGACCTCGCGATCGAGTCGGGGGCTTGTGTTGACCCGGCCACGTGTGCCGTCTGCCGGGGGGTCCCGAGGCGGCCCTGGATGCAAGGGTTTCTCAAGGAGGGGCCGGTGGGGCCGACCGGTTGGTGCCCCACGCACTTCCAGCCGTATGGAGCCCTGCTCCATGCCCTCCTCATCCCCAGGTATTCCTGGGTATTTGGGCGCATCGTCACTCTGAAGCTGCTGAGACACGTGTTGCTGGAGGGGCCTCTCGATGCGCGAGGGATGGCCTTTCTCTCCAACGACGGCCCTATGCTGGCGGCCGTCCTGCGCCTCCATCCCGTTGTTGGCGGACAGTATACCTTTCCGGCGGCGCTGCGGCCGATCGTGCGCGACATCTACGCGACGAACCTCCTCTGCTTCGAGCCCAGCGCAAACCGGCCAGGGCCCTTGTCGCGGTCGCCTCTGGCCGCCCTCCATGATGCGACCGAGCACCTCTGGGCGATCGAAGGCGAGAAGCTGAGGCTTGCGGGTCAGCTGGAGGGGGCCGCAATGGAGTATGCCGAGCAGCGCGGGGCGGCATTGAAGGGGGCTGCCAACTCGCTTCTATTTGAGCTTGAAGTTCGAGAGCCTTTGTGCTACAAAGAGGGCGGCTTCCTTCGAGCGCCGTCAGCGACTTACGCGGAGCGGGCCGGCGCCGTCTCGACCTACTCGTTCCATCCCTTACTGTACGGCCGGCCTCGGTTCGTCGATTGGGAAGACGAAGCCGGTCGGGGAAAGAGGGGTTCGGAGGAGCGGCTCACCCAACACTGCAGCGCCCCCAACCCTCGATCCTCCAAAGGGCGCGCCGGGATTTTCATCGCGTGCTGTCAAGATCGGGCGCCCCTCGGGTTTCACTGGCTAAAAGGGGGCGAATCGGTTTGTGACATGGGAACCGTCTTGATCACGCGCTTCCCGTTCAAGACTCTTCGAGGGCTGACGATCGTGGAGGACGCGGCTTGCAATGCCCAAGAGTGGTTTCTCAACCGGGTGCCCTCGATGGCCAAGTTTGTCTGTTTTGTTGTGGACAGATTCCATAGTGGGCCCGTCAGCTGCGCGCCGTCTGGCGCAAAGCGCTACGCGACGCACACGTGCGCTCCGACACTGTTCATTGACAGCTTTTCGCAACATCGCCAGACGATCACGACGGCCTCAGAGAGGATCAATTCCGGGCTCAAAAGATGTGCGGCGAGCCTCCAGCAGATTACGAGCATTAAGCGGCTGCTGAGCAGAGTCACGACAATCCTCGACACGTTGTTTGAGCGCTCAAAGTACGCTGTCTACTGGAGAGAGGCTAGCAATCCGTTAAGAGACTCGATAAAGAGAGGGCAATGTTGAGGTCCTTCTGAATTGATCTCTTTCTGTTACGCACCATTTTGAACATCCATGCAGCTGAGTGAACATTTGAAGCTCAGAAAGGACGCTTTCTACACATATGGTGTGGATTCCTTATGATACACACATTGATACAAAAACTCAAGTATTAGATCATGCTCCAAACGGTACATAATGTGTTCTTTGATGAGGTAAAAGTGATTGCAACGGCCTTAACTGTGGTCGAGAAAGGGGCACTTTCTTGTGTTCTGCATGAGCATTGTGTTGCAATGGGGCTGTTCTGGTGTGATACGATTGATACGGTTGATACACGTTCTTGCTGCATGTGCTCCTATATATGTGAAACGTATTTATTCTCTAAAAATTCTTTATACACTTTACGTGTGTATCTTGTATCATCTGTATCACCTCAAAAAAGGCACATCGACACAACAGCACACCCATTGCAATCTTTAACCCCACTCCCTACACAATGCTGCATACCTGAAGGCCGAACCCGCACCAAAATGCGGAACAAAGAGAAGAAAAAGTAACAATAAAACGTTGATACATTGCCCACTTGAAATGGCCGATTTCGTGTATCATCTGTATCACGTGCTCGATTGATCAATATCTAACCCTTCGACTCTTAATCCTTCTCGTTAGCGGCCAATTCTTCGGCGCTTTTCTCTTCTTCCTCTTAAATGTCATCATCGGTTTTCAAACGGATTCCAAAGTATCCTCTTCCCCGAACTTTACTATTGCCACGCATCGGGATCATAATCCCCTTATTGCCGTCCGGCGGCGTTTGCAAGAAGCCTTTCACGCGCATTGCTCGTGTCAGCCCATCTCTAGCCAAGCCTGTGTCGTGCCCACCTGCATATAGGAAGTTTTTGAAGGCCTCGACGAAATCAGCCTTGGCGACTTTCAAATCAGGACCCTCTGTAATGCAACAATCATCTATAAACGCCTGGAGTTTGTCGTTCTCATCTGCAAACTCCTTTGCCGCTGTTTTGAATGCCTCTGGGACGGGCGAGAGTACTTTCTGGGTGGGTGCAAGCCTCTTCTTCGCATAATACATTGCTGCGCCCTGAACGAGAAAATCAAGTAGGTCTGCCGCGCCTTCGTCGGACTCGAAGTAGGGCTTGATGCTCAAATCAATTGGCTTGTGCGATTTATTGTTCTCGTCGAGCTCGTCCGGACTCTTGAAAACATAGTCGAAGCTCAGGAGCACAATCCGCGAAGGAGGGCGGTATCGTCGCCAGGAAAATGGGGCATGTAGTTTGTGAACAAACAAAGCTTGTATTGAGGCACATAGCTCTGCGGTTTACAAAAGAGCTCGCGTGCGTCGAGCTCGTCTCCACCGCTCGCCTCCTTCACAAATGTCGCATGGAGCTCCTCGCTTCCGTCAGCTTCACAGTTGGTAACGAAACGCTTTGTCCGAATCTGCATAAGGTGGGTTGAAGCTGCTGATGCGTTGGCTTTGAACGTTGGCTTGATGAAGATGGCCTTATTTCCAGCGCAATTGTACGTCCCCATTGCTCTACGAAGCGCTCTCTGTAGCACCCCCTTTCCATTGGCCCCCGCCAGACCGACTGCGATGATGAAGAGCTCCTCGGAAATCTCTCCTGTGAGACAGTACCCCAGCAACAGTTGCAACCACGCAATTGCATTTGGTGGAAGAACATGGGCCATGAGAAACTTCCGGAATCTCGCAGTGGACCGCGTTGAAGCTCCTTGGATATACCCACACGTCATGTTATTGCAGAGGTCTTGAGGATGATGGGGTAGAAGCGCCCCTGTTTGAAGATCGATCAACCCGTTTGGCGCATTCACCACCATACGGTCTTGATCGAACATGTCAAGCAATCCGGGGACGTGCAGCTTGTTGACCACAGAGTGCATACACTTTCGGACGTCAACAATATCCTGCACGTTGATCTTGCCAAAGCTGGGCATGCTCTCGTCTCGTTCCTTTATGCACGCTTCCGTGGCCATCCTGATTCTCTTCAGCACCGTGGAGTTGACCTCTTCGATGTCGAGATGCTTGAGATTGCCATCCACCACGTAGCCCTGCAAGTCTCGGTGCTTCGAGTACAGAGTGCCCAAATATCTCTCCTGCTGTCGCTCGTACCATGCCAGCAAACAGCCCATCTGACTTGTGAAGACGCTCGTAACCATATTGCAGGTATCTTGGATCCACGAAGAACCATTCCAGAAAAAAAAGTGCGACTCGCGGCTCTTTTCTGCATCGTTGGTGGTCGCCAGAATGCGGCCCTCGATCATGTACATGTACGCAAAGAGGCGTCCTAGGTTGGCGTACGCCTTTGGAGCCGCATGCTCAACAACGATCTTGAGAAGCAAATCCTGGACCTCTCGAGTCCCTCTCGTGTACTGAGTAATCACTTGCATGTCGTCGTGGGGATCCACGGGAGGCTCGGTCGTTGCGTCCTGCAAGGCGGCCTTGAGATCGTCCAAGACCCCAAGCTTTTAGGCCGGCTTGTGGCTGCATTCGGCACCATGACAGCGATAGTAGATGATCCGGCCCCTCTTGAGCAGATTAAAGTTGTTGCTTCCCGAGTGCATGTGGCCAAAGAGGCACCTTCGAGGCCCGTGCGTGCGATAGCAGTAGTACGTTCCGTACAAACCATGCGGCAAAGTACCCGCGTACGTGCTCGTCGAATCGCCTGCCTCCCTCAGCATCTCCGCAAGTCCCGCCAGCAAGAGCTCTTTGCCGTGTGGAGACTCAGAGCTTGTGGCCGGCCGCCGATTGGGCTCGACTTCGATACTCTCCGATTCTGATGCTTCGATGGACGCTGCCAATGGTTCGTTCCGTGGCCCGTCTTTGTCTTCGCTTGTCGTTGTGCGCTGACCGTTGCGATTATTTATGATCTCGACGAGCCAAGGATCCATCTCCTTGCACGCATCAAAGCTCGGAGGCCCGTTCAGCCATTGATACATTGCGAGTTTGCCCTCGCCATTGATGTAGCTTGCGGGTTGGGCGTACACCAGGCCACCAATACTACGTCCATCAACAACATAGACCTTGCCATCAACCTTGATGGTCTCAAAGTTCTTCTTTTGCACCAATCCCGGTGAATTTGCTCGGTAGTAGAGGTGGAGCCCATTCCTTCCGGACCTTGCTGTCAAGGTATTTGGTTGGCCGTGTTTGGCAACTAACTCGTTCCAAAGCTCCATACCCGAGAGAGAATGACATCGCCCGCAACATCAATATCAATTACCATTAGATTGGAGACCTCGGTGAGAATTGCGACTCCGTTAGCACCAGGCTGCACTTGCTGCAATGGGCTCTCAGAAGATTGGCGCCATGAGTCAGGATCCTTGATATGCGCCCATCGACGCGGGTAATCGGCTTGCTTTTTGCCATCTTTCCAATAGAGTCGGATCGGGATTGCATAAAGGCCAGCAGCGGCTAGTTTCTCAATCTCGTCTCGGATGCCCTGGAGCCCAGAGCACTTGAAGAGCTTGAGCGTCTGAGGTCCTGGGGTGCTAGCGTGCTCTGGGCCTGTTGCAGACATCATGTCCTTGTGTAGCGCAAGGTAAAATTGACGTCAAACAAACGCACCTCCATTTTTGGTGCGGTTGGAGAACAAAACAATAATCTCATCAATCAACAGGACTCGAAAATGGTCCAACAAATGGATGCAGGCAACTTGAATGCCTCTGAGGAGACTCGAGCGCATGTACCATGTCCGTGTCGAGCGTGTCAAAAACACAGAGAATATGCCAAGATTCACCCAGAAAAGCACAACGCAAATATGAGGGCATATTATTACAGACATCATGACGAAATTTTGTTACGGAAGGCTTATTACAGATTCATAAATGGCCGAACGAAAAAGCTCCATAAATCCACAGCGCGACGTTTGATCGATGCTGGATTTGAGGTGCCTCAGATAACTAGCTCTTTGGACATGGAGAGTGGAATCAAAGCATCCACTCTTCCTCTGGGTGCATTCACGAGCATCGAAGTATCATGAAAGAATCCCGCAGAGGCGTTGAGCGAGTTGAGAAATGTGCATATCCGTCAAAATTGAATCTTTGAACCGTCCGGGTTGTACTTTTTTTCGTAGACTCTTTGAGCAATAGACGCCATGTGGAGCATCTGCTGTGCCAATTCCTCCCTCTCTCGCAAGCTTGGCGCATCTTTCATCGCGTTCGACACGCAAATTTTCCGCAAAAGGCAACTTCCGACGGCTGCGTCCTTGAAGAGACCGGTCGAGCAGAACTTTGTCATATAATTT
This sequence comes from Klebsormidium nitens, assembly GCA_000708835.1. Lineage (NCBI taxonomy): Eukaryota > Viridiplantae > Streptophyta > Klebsormidiophyceae > Klebsormidiales > Klebsormidiaceae > Klebsormidium > Klebsormidium nitens. Next base: position 23,244 of record DF237153.1, on the reverse strand, counting down.
CTTGTCATTGGCTGATCGGGAGATCTCATCCTTGATAACAGGTACTTGCGTGGAAATACCTGCAGGCTTTCAGCAATCACACTGTTGGACCGCGTGGACATATCGATGCTTGTCACGCCATGGTGTTTGACTGTTTTAAAGTCTTTTAAAACGAGACGAAATTGGCCCTTCTCGAATTCGACCACGTAATTCCGAGAGGATGACATGAGCTCGCGCGCCTCAGCGGTCCCGATGTCCTTATTACGGACGATCGGGCACTCTGAGTAGTCATTTCGAAGTGGTGCTGGTTGGTACGTGAAGAGGCATAAGATGAGGTGGCGGATCAGAATGATCCTGTCCTCGATGGTCAACTCCTCTGGTCGTTTGTGCAGAATCTTGCGGTTCACGTATTGCTGGAGCTCTACTCGGCGCTCAGTAGTCTGATCTAGATTCTTCCAATTGGCCGCTTCACGCTCGGTGAGTTGCTGAGGCGGAGGCCGTGCTTCTTCCATAAGTCTACGCACCTCTGTGAATCGTTCGTAGTACGCATCATAGAGTCGTTTATCATTTGGGAATGCTTTCCTGCACACGACTAAAAGCGGATTAATACCAGTGCTTTGCATACTGAGCTTAACCGGGTAGGTCTCTTGAAAATATTTGATGATTGTGTCGGAACTCTTGATCCATTCCAGATCGCCGAAGTCGCTCTGTTTGTGCAAGCCCTCAAACAAGCGCATCACGTGCTTCACGTATTGCGCAATCGTGTTTTGGTTGCGATCGCCATCATCAAAGACCTGGCGCAGCAGCCGTTCACCGTTGGTTACGGAGGTTACACGTTTCGTGCTTCCGCTGGGCACTTGCATCTTCAGGTTTTCTAGATAATGCAGATAAAATTTCTGACACGCCAAACGCCCATCTCGCCAGATAATGTGATTATTCACGTCTCAAAAATCGTCGAACGAATTCAACATGCCAAGTCGCTTTTGTCAATTTTCTGGTTACAAAAGCTTGTATAAGCCGGCTTCGTAGCCAGACGGGTCGTAACTTTTCGGCCGAAAAGCTACTAGCTCCAGATAATGTGACTAGCGGTGTACAGAAATAGGAAAGTGGGCTTTTTTATATATTCCGTTATCCAGACCGGGCGGATTTGGGAGAGTCGAGAGCACCTCGAAGCGGTTTCACGTTTGCAATTTCCTCCAGGCCCAGCACAGGCACGTTATCATCCGTCCAGATGACACTCGGAGGACGAGATGAGAAGGATGGGGATATTGCTCTTGTTTGTATGTGGTCGAGGGGAGAAAGCACTCGAGCATCATGCACATTCTCCTTGGATGTTACGACTCGCAACTTGCGGGCTCGTCGCCGAGATTGAGTTGCATTTCTCAGGGCAGCTCTCCAGCTAACCTTCACCATGTATGGGCAATCTGCATTGCTTCTATCCCAAAAGGATTGGAAACCCTCCGCAATCAACGAGCGAACGAGGGCTCTGCATATATGGGGCAAATTAAACGGATCTGCTAAACATCGGATGCCGCCCATCGCAATGGCATCCAACGTCGTTTCAAGGGATCCAAATTCTTGATATGCCCTCACAATTGCCGACCGACCACTTTCAAGGATCTGTTTGTCCATGTCAAGAATTGCGACGCGTGCATGAGGACGAAAACCAAGGATCGCATCCATACAATCTGTTCAACTATCGTCTATAGAGAAAAATGATGGCAACCGTTGCACTACCGCGGTGATGACAAATCGTCCTTCAAACTATGATCGCTCTCTTCTAATGATCTCGCAGAGCGTGTCGTCCAAAGCAGGGTTGTAGCTTGTACTCGAGCTTGAATCGTTAAGAATCTCCACCTCAAACCCACACTGTCCATAGCGGCCCCAATTAACGCGGTGCACTCGTGCTTGCATCTCTAACCCTCTCCGAATTGGGCCAAAAACATTATGGTATTTGAACTCTTTCCCAACAAAGCCCAGAGGCGAGTCTTCCGTAGGAGCGAAGATGCCGATGCCATGTGCGTTATATCCATCCATCAAATGCTTGCGTAGTATGAGCTCCTGACCAGGTCGAAGCATGCGAATCCGGTTCCGACGACCTTCGAAGGTCACCCCAACTGCTCGGCATCGGATGCGTCCATCTGCAAGCTCTTCCATTGCACGGGCCCGAAAATCTGATACTATCATCAGCCCAATCTCTTTCCCTAAGTACGTACGGAACCCTCGCTCAAGCGGCAAGTAACGGCCGTGGCTAGATTCCGCTGTGCATGCTATTCAACGAATGTCGAGTGTGACTTCCACACGCAAAATCGACCTAGAACGTGCAAAAGTGGTCACGCCCGGCCATTAGTGACATACTTAGGGAGACGCAATTGCTCCAAAACCAACCAATTGTTGAGCATGGCGTCCGACCTCAGCTTTGACTGGAGCTTCATTAGCGACGGAGAGATCGTGAAGCATCTTTTCGAGATGAATACTGATGACTCATGGGCGATTGAGACCGCTTTGGAGCTCTACAATCTCATCGCCTTTGTGATCCGTCATCTTCGCGCTTTCGGGAGCTGTCGACAAGTGGGCAACATAGATTGGCCGGGTGCTCTTCTGGCATTCCTGGCTCATGGAGGTTTCGAAGAGCGGTCTCGTGTCAATATCCTTCACCAATATCACAAACGCTTCTTCAACAAGCCGCACCATGATGTCGAGTCACTCAATCACCTCCTGGACAAGTACAACTACCTTTCGTGTGACGCTAAGGATTGAAGGCCGGTTGGAGACCGAGAAGCGGCAGAGAGGCGGGAGATCTCAAAGACGCAATTGATCGTATTGTCAAGGTGCATCGAGTGCAGTGCGGTATGGATCGGCCCGTCAATTCGCATCGGAAAGCCATACAATAGAGCCTTCTAACCCGTGCAGATTGGCAGCTTCATATACCATGTCATCCAAAGTCTTTTGTAAACTGCGGGCCATGGGCGCGTCATGCAAGCATGGCGATTCTATGATGCCGAATCGTAGTCTGGTCTTGATGTCGGGGAACCTCGTTTATAATATTCATTGTACTTGCAAGGGTACTAGGCTGGCTTGTTATGGTACAAAACGGTTTCAATTCTGAGCAATAAAGAAGACTAGGGTCGACAGAACAGATAACTCTCAGACAAGAATGTCTATTCTGTCATAATAATCAGAACAGAGAGATAACTGATATCTTTTGCACGAGAGACCTACTTATGCTGCCCCCTCCTGAAGCACTTATAAAGCATCTGTGGGCGTTATCTTGCAAACCTCCGCCGTCTGTGTCGCCTGGTAATCAACCAGTCGGCCGTACTTCTCTCGCACCTCCTGCCACAGCAGCGGCTTGAAGATGTGGGGCCAGCCAGCTACGAACTTCCCGTTCGACTTCTTCGGGGGAATGTGGTTGAGCCCGAGGCCTATGTGGAGAATCTTCTTGATGGCGTTGCGCTTCATTGTCGCCGTTAGAGTTTCGGCCGTCTGATCAATCCCGTAGAAATTGTGCATAAAGCTGAGCACTTTGGGCGTTTGCGCGAGCAACGTGTCGTGGACCGTTTGAAATGCATCCTCCTCGACCGGAAACCCATCCTCTTTGCACCTCTCCACATCCTCCGGCCCGCACCCCATCAATTCCGCCAGAACGATCACCGCAGGAGGCACTCGAAGCGACATGTCGCCCATGTCAGCAACGTAATCCTTTGTCACGCCTTCCATGTCGCGTTCTTTCAGGGCTCTCGCGAGGTCGTCAATGAGGTCGGGGAACGGAGTCGTTTGGAACCTGTACAGGGGAGCTTTGCAGGGTCATCTGGATGCACCCGTACATCTAAAGCCGACAGCAACAAGACACCCCTTTCTAAAGCAGAGAGAAAGCACGGCAAAGCTGATCCAAGAATGACGTGCTGATCCAAGAGGCAATCGAAAGCAGCGTCGATTCTTCAAAGCGAGATTCATCACGCAAGCGGTTCGGAAGCCTCCAAAGAACAGGGCTGAGCACGATCTCAGATCGACCTAACCGCAGCTTGCTTGGATTACTGTATCGTTCTTCGCTCACCTGATGTAATTCTGATACGGTACGAGCTCCTTTCCGCAGTGCACCGCCTCGTAGTTGTGGTTAACGCAACGAGGATCCACCTTGTGCACGTTGCGGATGCACTCGTAGATGTGTCTCTGCCGCACCTCCACTTCGTCCAGGGTCTCGATCTCATCCTTCTCGAGGAGGTTGCAATACGCCTTGTCATCGACCACATACCTGGCGCGCCAAATATCGTCAGCGAGGTCCTGGTCATCGTCTTTGGGACCCACTCTGCGCACCTGAAAAGAGGGGGCTTCGTTGCCCAGGTACTCCTCGTGGACGACGAACCCCTGCTTGATCAGGTCTGCGCGCAGGAGCTCCGGGAAGTTGCGGAAGCTGTTGGCGACCGTGAGGACGTTGTTCGCATACAGGACGCAGGCGGGGGAGTTCCTGTTGCAGACTGGCCGCGTTCCGGAGGGGGCCAGCAGGAAATCCAGATGGTCGGTGCTGCCCAAGAGCTTGGCGAGCTCGCGATCGTTGTCTTCGATCGCGCAGAAAACGTCCTCCACGGTCGAGGGAAGCGACCGGGGGCCCGCGCCTTCCTTGACGTAGATTGTAAAGTCGGTGACCGTACGATCGCGGAAGAGCTGCTGGAGGAAGGTCTCGACGGTCGGCCCCCGCTCGAAGCTGTTCAAGGCGAAAGCGATGAGCCTGTCGAAGTGGGGCCGCTCTCGCGAGATGCCGGGGCCGATCACGGGGGAGGAGGCGCACAGGTCTGCCGTCATGTGGGTGTCGGGGTCGGTGACCGCCAGCTCGAGAGCGGCTTTCGCCGCTTTCGTCGTAGATTTGGAGTAGAAGAACTTCCCTGACTTGGCAGTCGGGCCGTCGCTTGGGAACCGCTGCTTGAAGGCTTCCTCGAGCTTCAGGACGTACGTCTTGCTGGACGAAGGCGCCTGCAAAAAGATAAACGGCGAATTCAGATGTCTGTTCCAACAGAATTGGACGGAATGGAATGGAACCACGGGGCACCCACGGGCGTTAGCATCGGTGGCCCGATTCTTGGTCCAAACAAAGCGTCTGTGTTCAGACTTGCATTTAACTTTGACGAAGACTCATTTCTGCTGACGTGACGGCCTCTTCACTTCGAAAAGCTGCCACGTCACTAGATAAAAGCGCTCATCTAAGCCCACCAGGACAGATTCCGAGGGGCAGTCTTAACGTCTTTAAACCCACCCAGCAAGATCAGATTCGTGCAGAAGCAATCAGAATTCCTTATGCTGACGTGGCAGCAGCCCATTGGTTCCGTTTAAGAAATCTGCCACGTCATCAGACTGAAATCCTTCAATGAGTTTGGTCAGAAAGAGCGGACTGTCCTGATGTTCCTTTCTCTAAAGCGTAGATCAGACTTGGCAGATTCCGCCATATCAGCTGACTTTGATTCTGGCAATAAAGGTAGGGCGGCCTTGACGTCTTTCTTGGCAAAGGCTTGCACGAAGTCACTTCGAAAAACGAAACAGATCTAGCGTGAAGGCTTGCTCGTCAATCTGAAAAAACAAGGGGGACGTGGAGCAGGCGCTCACCAAGCGCAATCTAGAAGCACAGAGTCCACTTCTTCGTAGGCTCTTTTAGCGAGGAGCGGGGCAGAATGTCTCGTTCGGTCTTGCGCAAGGATGGGTCGGAGGAGAGAAGACACTTACTATGATGTGCTCGCCTTTCGCGAGAGACTCCAACGTCTCGGCAATCGCCGGGCCGTACGGGTCCTTCTGGAACCGCGCCGTCGCAGGGATGTACTTGATCGTGGCCTTCCGCGCTCCCGGGTACACCCCACGGTTGCGGATTGTGTGCAAGGCAGCATCTGGCCGCACCATGTGCAGCCACTGCATCACCCGCGGGCTGCCGATGTTCGCGTCCATCCCGAGCACGACCTTGGCGTGCCGCGTCGCCCCTTCCAGCGCCAGGAAGACCATCTTCTTCCGGGCCATGACGTCCGAGTTCATGTTGGACAGGATCATGTCCATCTCGTCCATTATGACCACGTCAAAATTCGCAGCCAGTCTGGGGAGGGAGTTTACGCAAACAACGACCCTGTTCGCCTCGATCTTTCCAAGCACATCGAGATACAGCGTGGCCGCGACGCCGCACCGCCGTGTATCCTCCGCATACTTCCGAGCGAGCGTGACGTTGGCTGCGACCATGAGGAAGGTCGCACACGGAAACCGTTGCAGAAGTCTCTCCAGCCAGTCGTTTCCCTCCTTCGACTTCCCAATGCCCTTGTTGGCTGACACGAGGGTCGTTTTCTTGGCAGGGGAATCGAGGGAGAAGAGTGGATACGGGTGCATGCCGTCCGCCTTGACATAATCCTCCGTCCAGCCCGTGATTTGCTCTGTCTCCAAATGGAGCACACGCGCAACTCCGCTGCAAAACGAGAGGGCGAAGACTTTAGCTCGAAGGGGAATTCACAAACAGAAGGGATGGCCGGGTTTTGCAGTGAGTCAAAAAAATCCGCCGGGGAAAGCGGCAATGGTTATACTCTGACGGGGGGTTTTGACTGGTCCGCGCCGTTAGTCCCTGAATATCCCGAACGGCAAGGTATGGCCGGGCTTGTCAGCGAGTCAAAAGTTTCAACCTGGAAATCTGCAATGCTTATATTCTGACGTGAGGTTTTGACTGGTCTGAGCTCCTAAGCACACACGGACAGACAGACGGATGGCCGGTCTTGGCGGCGAGTCAAAAGTTCCGACCTGGAAAGCTGCAATACTTATATTCTCACGGGAGGTTTTGACTGGTCGACGCTGTTACCCACGAATTTTCAGAAACGACGAGGTATGGCCGGGCTTAGCTGCGAGTCAAAAAGTCCTGCCGTGAGAAGCTGCAGAGCTTATTATCTGACGGGAAGTTCTGACTGGTTGACGCTGTAATTCACAAGGTTTCACGGAGGACGAGGGATGGCCGGGTTTGGGCTTGGCTGCGAGTCAAAAGTTCCGCCATAAAAGAACTGCAGAGCTTATACTACGAGGGGACTTTCGACTTGTACACGCTGCTAAGCACAGAATTACCGAAAAGAACGAGGTATGGCCGGGCTTATCGGCGAGTCAAAAGTTTCAACATTGGAAGCTGCAACGCTTATATCATGAGGGCAGAGTTTGACTGACTGATACACCGCCAGCTGCAAGAGTCTAGCATTACAGAGTGCCAAACGAATCCTACTGTCGACCCTGAAGTATCTTGCAGAACCTCACGACGCTAGTGACGGAAGCTGTTCCAGAAGCAGAAACCGCGGGCGATTCGGATTGATTCTTATCGTCCAGCCTTGGGCCTCCTAAAACGTATTTCATGGATCGTTGTTTGGAAGATAGGAATCGGATTGAAGCGGTCCCTGTTGCCCGTGGTTGCTCACCTGCAGGTGGCGGAATGGCACTTGTACAATGCCACCCCCGGCCGGGTTCGGCGGTAGAGCAGGTACGTGTTGTTGTTGCCCGGGGACGTGTGCGGACGGCCGGCGAGGAGACACGTGGGCTCTGGCACGTCGAAGTGGACCGTGAAGACCCCCGAGCCGACCACGTGAACGCGCGCGAGCGTAGCGCCGGGGTGCTCCTGCTGGTAGCACTCCACCAGCACGCGCTGCTCCTCCTCGCCCAGGTCCGCCCGATTCTGCCCGCCATCTTCCGCGAGGCCCGCGTCTCTCACGCGCATCGTTGGGCGCCGCGGCCGCGACAGGGTGGGCGCGTGCTGCTGGAGGTACGCCTCGAGGCGCGCCACGTCTAGCCGGGCGCAGCACTGCAGCGCCGCTGCCGAGTAGAGCCCCGCCAGGTGGTCCACAATGAGCTCCGAGCTGCCCTCGCTCGGCTCGAGGACGCGGTCGCTCCCCTTCTTGCTCGACCGCAGCATGCGCCAGTTCTGGAACTTGGAGTAGACCGTGCCGTCCCAGATTAGCTTTGGGCGGCCCCGCTGATCCTCCGTCCAGACGAACTCGGCGCTGCGCGCCAACTGCGGGGGCGGGTTCTTCAGGAACTGTTCGAATGCCTTTGCAAACAGGCCCCGCGCTCGGCTGTCCTCCAGGTAGAAGCCCTTGAGCACCCCATGAACGCTGAACTTGAACCCCCCCGGGACCCCTCCGTGCGCAGTGCTCTCCTCGAACCGCACCGCCTCTCTCGACACCCCCAGAACCGCCTCCAGAAACCCGTCCCTGAGCCGCTCAAAGTGCCGCTTCCGCTCAGCAAACTCTGCGTCCCGCGCCCCGACCGCGTCCTCGGAGTCCCCCGCGCACACGTTCGAAGGCACGTAGTAGTCCAGGTCGTAGTAGAGCAGCGAAGGGGTCACTTCGAGCAGGCACTCGTACAGGTGCTTGCTCCGGCCCCGGAGGCGTGCGCAGTAAACCAGCAGGGCAGGAACGTCCTGGAAGCTGGTGAACATCTTGGCAGCGGAATCTGACGCGGAGTCAGCAGCGACGAGAATGCCGTGGCCGTGGAGGGTCTTCCAGGCCACGGCGAGGTCCTTGGGGCCCCGGCCGGTCGGAGTCTCCTTGCTCTTGAACCACTGCTGGCCGTAGACGGTCGTCGTGTGCCTCTGCAGAGTGGAATGTTCGAGAAGCAGTCAGCAGACTGCATGACTGAACCGCACATGCATTTCAAATTGGAAGCTAGCCCAGGGACTCGTTTGGATTTCTTCAGAGGATTTGGACTCAAGAGCAATCTCAAGGAATCCTCGCAGATGTGCCTAAGAGACCCGTGTAGTCAGACCGTGCTTGCATCTGAATGACCGTGATTGTTCACAAAAGGGAGATTAGGGGCCGAGTGCCTCTTGTAATCACAATGTTTGCAATCGAGAGAATGACTTGAGCAGGAAGCCGTGTGGCCGCTTTAGGCAAAAGACAGCGGGCTGTTCCAAGGTCGCGCACGTTCTCACCAGCAGGCTGCCGGCGGAATCCTGAATCTCGTTTGAAGCTGGCTCAGTCGTGTCCTGCCCAACGGTGTTTGCCTCTGGAATCTCCTCCATCTCCATCTCCTGCGCGCAACGGTCGGAGAGCATGTGAGCAAAGCACAACAAACGAACGGGTCCAAAGGTGTTTCTCGTTGTTGGTGTTATAATTAGCGACTTGTCCAAGTCCAGACATTCCAACTCACGAGCAAACCGACGGCCATCCCGCCTGGGAGCGGGCTGACCAGCAATCAAAAGCTGTGAAGGCTCCTTGGTGTTGACGCTGATAAAAGAGGTGTGGTATATGAATAGAAGGCTACTCTAGCTTCCCGGCCGGACCAACGCTTTCATCAGGTCAAGGACAAGCTTTGATAAGGTGCAATTGAAAGCCGACTCAGTCTTTGATGATCCTTGTTGACAAATCTCTGCTCCGTCTAGTACTTAGGGGGACGTTCCTTCAAAAAAAGGCAGACCTCAGGACTCAAAGATGGACTCTGCAAAGGGAACGCCCATCACGACCGAGCTGGTACAAGAGGTGTTCAAGCTTGACAGCAACGACCAAGAGACTTGTGAAAGGGCAAGGCTCTTCTTGGAAGCAGCCACAAAGACAATCGCGCATGGGCATATGCGGTGATCCGAGTGGGGTGGATTGGCCGGCTCTCTTGAAGGAATTCACAGAGAATGGTGGCTTTGAGGACTTTCACAAGAATTCGGTCGAGCCGTATGTCAGCCTGCTCTTAAATGCAGAGCGTGGAGGCTTCGGTCTAGATGACTTTGACAAAGAAGTCGAGCCGTTCGAGTTCAAAGGGTACTACGGAGAAGACTAGTTGTTGACTCTGTACTGAGGAGGGACCAAGACTTCACATTCTTGTCCAGCGTGCTTGCTCGTTTCAAAAGAACCTGACCGGATCGATCTCGTCAGCGGGACAGCAATGTTTTTCAGGATTGTTGAGGAAGAGCTTCCAGTATCATCCGGCCGGAGCAGTAGTCTTTTCCGTGAACTGGTCATAGAACATGGACACTTACCTGCACGATCGGAGCCCCGTCCACGGGATGAGGCTCGGCGAGCCCCCTGGCGGGGAAGACCTCCAGGCGCATCCTGAGCATCGCCTCCAGCCTGCGCATGCACATGTAATGACATGAGTGTGACAAGCGAGCCTACGAGAACCCTAGATTTGGGGATCGATTACGACTGGTGATCCCAGCCCGATTGTTGCTGTACACATTGTTGATTCTTTGCAAAGAGCTACGAGCTGTGGACCGACTCTGAAAGAATGGAAGCACCCGCACCTACGCAGATTGCGCTACCGACGGCCGGCACTCCAAACAGTCAGAACATGATTCCAAAGTGCAATGTTCAAACGAATCGAAGTTGTTGCTTCCCGCCCCTCAAAAGTCGCACAAGCGCAGCCGGCTCCAGACTAGTGCACATGTGGCCACGCCCCAGTTGTGATGTAGCTCACCGTTTCGAACGGGTTTCTGATCGGTACTTTAAAACCAGTGGGCGCTGGGGAGTCCCCCCTGCTCGAGGCGGCCCTCGTCCTGGCTACAGCCTCCTGCACAGCGCTCGAACGAGTGAGAGAGGGCATCGCACGGGCTTAGGGGAACGCTTCGGCCCCCGGAGGACAACATATCATGGGCTACGATACCAAGTTCACCGGCCGCTTTGCCCTGTCACGCCCTCTGACCGCTGAGGAGAGCGCAATTCTCAAGGCTGTTCAGGACTACCGCCCAGAGGATGGTCTGAAGCTACCCTCTGCGGTTCCGGGTCAGGAGCGCCCGATCAAGATATTGCGAGAGGGAGTCGACCCCTACTGCAATGGGGAAGGATGGCACATCTTCAAGGAATTCCCATCATGCAAATGCCGTTGGACCGTCTCGCATGACAAGAGCGCTCTTGTTTGGGACGGGAAGGGCCCCTTCTACAACCACGTCAGCTGGCTCGAGTATTTCATTTCCAACTTCTTTGAAGTATGGGGAGTACGACTGAGCGGGACGGTCACCTTGGAAGACAACCTTTCGGGCGACACGGGGTCTATCACGTTAAACGGCAACCAGATTTTTGTCAAGATGGCCCCACCGATTGCATTGTGCATCGGAGACGATTCGTACGACTACCCAAACGAGGCGTTCTTCGACTACACGGCGAGGAGAAATTATTGTACTCACCGTAGGCGCGACCTCTGTCGCTCCGGAGCGAGGCTGGCCGGCAGGATGCGGGTCGATGTGGAAAAGGCCCGTCTCCAGCAAGACAGCAAGAGGATGAAGGGTTTAGGGACAAATGGCGCACAGACGACGCAGTTACGACCAACGGACACAGACTTAAGGAAACGCTTTGACTCTTGAAGGGCATCGAATCATGGGCTACGACACCAAGTTCACCGGCCGCTTTGCTCTGTCTCGGCCCCTGACTGCTGAGGAGAGCGCAACCTTGGCAGCAGTGCACGACCGCCGCTATCAAGACGACCTGGAGCTGCCTTATGTGGCCTTCGAGAAGCGTCCGTCAAGTGGACTCACCACCTCCGTAGCAGCAGAGCGGGGTCGGGTGGGGGGGTGCGGGTCGCTGGTGAAGGGAGCCGGATCCTGCAAGGCAGCAAGAAGGCGGGGGGCTTAGTGAGAGCTATCCATCGAGGCGCGCACGCGTTAGCCGCAGCGCAGCAATCAAAAATTCCTCTTGAAATTAGCACGCCCTTCGTGAACAGGGCCCTACTTTTGACTTTCGAACAAGCCTGCCAGAAACTGGAAGTTGATGGCGCCGCCCGGCAGTCAAATGTGGCTTTTATAGACAAGCACCGTGAAGCGCATAAAACCCAAAGCTTTGACTTTAAAACCCGACCGACCATCTCTGTAAGTCAAAAGTTCCGCCGTGGAAAGCAGCAATGCTTATACTCTAAGGGGAAGTTTTGAATGGTCGTTGCTGTCAGTCGCCGAATTTCACAAACGACAAGGTATGGCCGAGCTTGGCGGCGAGTCAAAAGTTCCGCCGAAGAAAGCTGCAATGCTTATGAAGGGAAGTTTTGACTGGTCGAGCTGTTCGAACCTGGAACTGGCGTCCGCTTGGCAGTCAAAAAATCCCGCTCATAATAAGCACTCGCATCACATAAAGCCCCAGGTTTTGACTTCGGAACAAGACCGACCATCCCGGTCCAAACCTCGCAGCCGTGGCGTCGCCTGGCAGTCGGAAATTCCGCTCATAATAAGCACTCGTATCCCATTAAGCCCCAACTTTTGACTCCGGAACGAGACCGACCATCCCGGGCAGAATCTTGCAGTCATGGCGTTGCCTGGCAGTCAAAATTACCCTTTTTAAAAGCACTCGCATCACTTAACTCCCCAACTTTTTGACTCCCAAACAAGCCCGACCATCCCAGGCAGAACCTCGCAGTCATGGCACCGCCTGGCAGTCAAAATCCCCTTTCATAATAAGCACTCGCATCACATAAGGCCCAGCTTTTGACTCCGGAACGAGCCCGACCATTCCAAGTTGCTGGCGCCGCCTGGCAGTCAAAAAAGTCCCTTTTATTATAAGCACTCGCATCACATAAGGCCCCAACTTTGACTCCGGAACAAGCCCGACCATCCCGGGCAGAATCTCGCAGACATGGCGTCCCCTGGCAGTCAAAAGTCCCTCTCAATAAGAAGCTCTCGCATCACATAAGGCCCAACCTTTGACTCCGGAACCGGCTCGACCATTCCAAAGTTGCTGGCGCCGCCTAGCAGTCAAAAACTCCTCTCATAATAAGCACTCGCATCCCACAAGGCCCGACTTTTGACTCCAAACCAAGCCCGACCATCCCAAGCAGAATCTCGCAATCATGGCTTCCCCTGGTGGTCAAAAGTCCCTCTCAATATTAAGCACTCGCATCCCCATAAGGCCCGACTTTTGACTCCAGATCGATCCCGACTACCCCAAGCAGAATCTCGCAGTCATGGCGTACCATGGCGGTCAAAATCCCTCTCAATAATAAGCTCTCGCATCCCCATAAGGCCCGACTTTTGACTCCAGATCAATCCCGACCATCCCAAGCCGAATCTCGCAATAATGTCGTCCCCTGGCAGTCAAAGATTCCTCTCATAATAAGCATCGCCTGAGGCCCCAAGTTTTGACTCCGAAACAAACCCGACCATCCCCGGCAGAACCTCGCAGTCATGGCTTCGCCTGGCAGGCAAAAATCCTCTCATAATAAGCACTCGCATCACATAAGGCCCCAAGTTTTGACTCCGAAACAAACCGGACCATCCCCGAAGAAGCTCGCAGACATGGCTTCGCCTGGCAGGCAAAAATCCTTCTCATAATAAGCACTTGCGTCCCATAAAGCCCCAGATTTTGACTCCGACCACCACTGAACATCCCCCTCAACCGCTGAAAAGTATCTTAACAATATCGCCGACCAGTCAAAAGTTGCCTCTTTCCATACGCATATCAGCTTCCAATGGCACAACTTTTGACTCGGCAAACAGATACAGACATCTGCTCACTGTGAATGAGGCCTTGAAGAGCCGAGACAGACGAAGAGCGCGAACAACCCTATTAATGGTGCTCACTCGACTGATGGTCGCTCGCCGCGGGCGCGGCTCGATCACGCACAGAGTCGCAAACTCCTCCCCAAAATCTGACTCGTCCAAGCTGCCGTCGTCTTCAGGCTCCGGCGAACCGTCGAAGCTGGCGCCGACGCCGGGCACGAGCTCATCGGCCCCCCTCTCCTGCACCTCTTCTTCCGACCCAGCAGCACCGCTCCGCCTTGCCGAGACGCTGCCGGTCTCACCCGAGGGCTCCGATGATGAGAGCAGCACCCGACGGCGCCGCCTGATTTGTGGAGAGCGGGCTGCCCCATCAAGCACCCGCCGCTTACGGAAACCCGGAAGCTCGTCCGACCCGGACTCCGTGTCCATTGCGGCTTCCTCGGAGCGCTGCAGCAGGATGCGGCCACCAGTAGCGGGCGGCAGCTGCTGATCAGCCCAACCCCCGTCGCTCACCGTAGAGGAAAAGCCCTGTGAAGGGCTGCCTTCCTCGGCCGAAGCTCTCGACCAAGAGGGCGGAGAACGGGCTCGGCGGCTTGTTTGGAGCGCCTTGGTCGCCCGTCCCGGCGCCTGCGGCTTGAAGCGCCGAGCCAGAAGCAGAGGGACATCCGAGTCGGAGCTCGATCCTCTGGCAACACGAAACCTGCCTTGCGCAATCACCTCGTTCTCTTCATCTTCGCTTGCGTCTTCATCGTCGATGAATGCGCGATCCCTGGATGTTCCCACGTCTTGAGGCTCGTCCACGCTCTCAAACTCCGCCCCCTCAATGTCCTCGCCTTCGTCTTCCATATCCGACAGCTCGGACCCGGACTCACTGGCCGCACTCGTAGCCGACCGCTGGTTGCCGCCGCTTATCTGGACAGAGGATGAGAGGTTCCTGATCAGTTCTAAGCAAACCTGATGCAAAGGTGACGACTAGCGCCGCTCAACACGTGTTTCACGGACCGCAACCAGCCAGGCCGTGAGCTTTCACAAAGTGCTGGAACGTGACCCACTAGATACAGTCAAGTTGAGAAAGAGACCTAATTGCTGCTTACAACATGCAGATTGCCATCATTTTCGGCCCAATCTCAAGGGCTTGCGCTAGACAGCTATGCAAGGGACACTCAGCGACTTCAATGATCTCTTTCCCAGGCTGAAAGCAGTGCCAGTCTGAAGACGTTTGGGGTCAGGATGCAAAGATCAGTAATATCTCGTTGCAACTGTCCGATGTGATGTACCTTCCTAACTCACCTGCTCGCTCAAACGTGCTTGGCTCCTCCACGCTTCGAACTGTGAATGCATGCTCTGGGCTTGGCGCGACGGCGGACTGCCGTAAACCTCCTGCACAACACAGAAAGGCGATGATATTGAGCTCAGGTTCCCTCATCTGTGCCCTTTTTTGTTCTGGGATGCCGCACGTCTCACCAACATGCAAACGACATGCTTCTCATGATTGGGCATGATTGGACATGCTTCTCAGCTCGCACGCAAGCGATCTCAGCAATCATGGAAGGATCCTCTTCGATGATGCTGCAAGGCGATTGTGCGCGCGCTCACCTCCAGTGACGGCAGTGGGACGAGTGGCCACCCTCTGTCGATGTCGCTTCCCAGCGTTGTCCTGCCTTGAGCCGCATAATCGCTTACCTCGTCGCCCCCCCAGCCGGGATTGGGCTCGATCCCCCCAATGATCAGGAGCGTTGCTGCTCGCAAAAAGACCACACCTCGGAATCTAGAAACAGATGCAGGACGCGGAGCGTAGCTTGCGATGGAAGGATGTTATGGATCAATGGCGAAGAAGGCAACTGATTCGGGCAAAGCACAAGAGCTCGCAAAGCTGGACCTCTGGGGCGTCAGCAATGAGCCTCTCACCTGTGAGGCGTCTGCTCTTGGGCGCTGAACTATAGTACAGCCCACTTCGCTGAAAAGTATCGTTGTAAGCTGCAA
>DF237154.1:90521-135894 GCA_000708835.1 Klebsormidium nitens | reverse complement strand
AAACCGGGGGCGCTTAGGGCGCTCAAAACCTCGGTGTGAGCAGTGCATCATGGAGAAGCAAACGCGGCTTCCCTTCCCAGAGTTGCTGAGTCGGTGAGCATGAAGGGCCTCTCAAGCTGGTTCACATGGACGTCTGCGGGCCGATGCCGGTCCCCTCGGTCGGGGGCCCGCCGGTACTTTGCCACGTTTTTGGACTACTACAGCAAGCTCTCGGTTGTAGTCCCCATGAAGCAAAAGAGCGAGGTGGCCAAGGTGACCGAGCACGTGATTAACCAGTTGAAATAGCATTCGGGGAAGAAGATCAGGTCGGTGCGGACGGATCGAGGGAAGGAATATGTCAACAAGGCCCTCAAAGACGTGTTCTGGGGCAAGGGGATGGTGCACGAGAAGACCGCCCCCTACACGGCCGAGCAGAACGATCGGCGGAGCGGCTTAACCATGATTTAGAAGAGAACTTCGGAAGACGGGGGCAAGGCTTGAGGACTCGGGGTTGGCCGCTGAGAGTTGTGGGCGGAAGCCGTGGTGACGGCCAACTACACTTGCCGACCGGACGCCCGTGCGCGCTAATGGGAGGAGTTCCTTGGAAGTTCCTTTGGTGAAAAGTCGAATGTGGCGGGCATATGAGGATTTTTGGAGCCGAGCATTTTGCGTGGCACGTTCCCAAGCAGCTAAGGCGTACGCTAGTTCCAATTAGCAAGCGATGCGTGTTCGTGGGGTACGAGCCGGACTCGAAGGCGTATAGGTTGCTCCAAGACCGCGACGGAAAGTAATCATCCCGCGGACGTCATCTTTGACGAAGGGATTGGGGGGGATGGGGTTGTCGAGCTTGGCTTCGACCCCACGGACGGTTCCCAGACGGCGGAGGGTCACAACGCACAGCTTCACACGGAGGCTCAACAGGGGTCAAAAGTCGTATTTCTGTGCGAGGGCAACGCGGCCGCGCGCGCCTCCGACCCGCGGCCGCCGCGCGCGCTTTCACGAACGGGCGCCAAAATGAGGGTTGACTTCGAAACTGTGCGCGAGGGCCAAAGCAAAGGCGAAAGAGATAGAGGAGGATACCGGAATGCAAACACCGACTGCCCAGAGGTACCCCGCGCGTGAAAGACGCGCACTGGGGGAGTGGTACCGCGCTAACTTAGCGGCGGAACCAAAAGCGGGGAAGCACCCAGAACCGCAGACCTATCAGAAAGACGTATGCGGAGAGGAGAGTGAACTATGGCGGAAGTCAATGGACGAGGAGATGCAATCTTTGTATGAGAATGGGACCTGGGAGCTCGTCAAAAAATCGGAAGTGGTGGCGGCCGGTTCCCACGAAGTGCTTCATCTATTGCACCTCAAAAGCTGCCTATCAGTCACTCAAAGAAAGTGGCCAACTACCTTGCTTTTTCCGTTGACGTCACCTGCATGGGCATTGCGCAACTATTCAAGTGCACGAGCTCAAGGAACTCCGTTCCCTCTTGAAGTCCCCTGAGTTCTTGGGAAACGGCGAGTCTTGATTTGCTTCCCCATGATGCAACGCTCACACATCGAAGTAAAGTTTGCCCTCGAACGCCTTGGATTTGAGCCCCACACTCCAGACCAACGGGCCCTGGCCCTTGACCATCTCGGCCAAGCTCTGAGAGCTAGGGTCACCCGAATTTAGGTGCCACAGCACCGGCTCTCGGCTTTCTTCACGACCAAGCAGGTGTCCTTCCGAACTTGGCAAAGTTGCCTTCGCTTGGCAAAACATCAACATGCCTTTAGCTTTCTCCTACGCCCAAGGCATGACCCGTTTCCCGGTCGCTATTGACGGCGCAACGAATTCGCGCCTCAAATTCATTATGCCAGATATAGTACTTCAAGGAGTCAGGCGTTAACACCTTGCTCGGATTCTGCTTAAAGATGGTTATTATAGCAGCTGAACATAAGATGCCGGCGTTCCTTTTGACCACTAAGTTGCTATACTTGAATTTCAAGTGGTTCAAACGTGTTCAGTACAGTGATGAATGCGATTATAGCATACGCAAGTCTCGAATATGTCTCGAAAATCGTCATAAGATTCCGCAAGCGAGCTTAGCTTGCCAAAACACCGTTAAGGATCTTTGAAACCTTGTGCAGTCAATATAGCTTGCAACCCGGTTTTGTCACGAGCTAAGTTTCTTGACATAGCCGAATGAAAACGATGTTTCGTGTAACGCCGTTTATGCCACAGACGGGCATCGTTGGTCCATTGAGAAAGCGCCCACCACCTTAGCGGACCGATTTTTCGCGAAGGTCGCGGTTTCAACTAGTTGCGCGCAAGCAAATGTGTTGCTCTACAAGTCGCAATCAACACAAGTCTGCCTCTGTCTCGTACTGATTAGATTTGCGAGCTTGTTTTTTATGGGCTCAGCTGCCTTATACGACTACACGTTTCAACGTTTGATCGACTCACAAACATATTGCAAAGTGTTCACAACTCCGGTGCCGCTTCCTGTGAGTTCGCAGCCACCCCACATTCACGCGTTGTAACGGTGTCTCATATGCTTTTGAGATTTTACGACATGGGTAGTCTCTTTTTACATCCAACCCTGCTAGTCGATGCATGAATGAACCTTCCAAGTCCACGAGCAACTAGTCCACTAACACAAGTTGGGTTGGTAATGCACCAGCCAACCTAAGCTAACTGTATCAAAGTTTTGACTGCCCTCCGCAGAACTTCCATATGTTGTGCCGAGTCGGGTCTTGTTGTCCTTTCGGGCGCCGCCCTCCGGTCCAAGTACCTGTTGTAGGTCCGCCTTTTCTCGCCCGTGGCTGATGCCGTCAAAGTCTCCGTACGCTCTACGGTTGCTTTTTTCAGGAAGTCTGATGACGCACACGTGGTGCGTCCAATCAAAATGCTCCAAGTAGCGTGTTACCGGTAGCAGCCGCCCCGGTTCAATGTCGACTGCTTTTTGCACTCTCCCACGAGGCAGGTCCTTCTCGATGAGGTCGGTGAGGGCATCATCCAAGGCTGCTGAATGGATGGCCTCTTGCATGCTTGCGGAGCGCGTTACGGATGCGCCGTTGTCCTCCCGAAGCGGTCGCAAGAGGCCGCTCATGTTGCCGGCGTGCACGTGCAGGCCCGCGATCACGTCAAACTTGGCAGCACGCATCGCGGCCGGCTTGAGCGGCAGCGCAACGGGGCTATTGCATGAGGTGCGGGTGCGAGACCGCGGTGTGAATGCGGCCGCCCAACGGCTGCATGACGAGGGCGGTCTCGAAATTTCGGCGGACTGCACCGCCGCAAGGACATCGGCAAGAAGCGGCGGAGGTGGAGCCACGTGCGAGCGAGATGAGCGGGCGGCGGAGTGCAGGGACACGACCTGGCAGAAGAAGAGGGGGTCCCTGTAAGAGGATGCATTTTGCAGGATGCGGTGGCGGGGAGAGGGGACAGCCAAGTCGATGGGCAGAAAAAGAGACGATAAAATATAGTCATAAGGACATTTTAGGGGCATTCAAAGTCAAACCATGCCGAAGGAACGTCCAGCTCTCATGAGTGTAAAAGCGACGCCTGAACCACTTTTACGCTTCAATCGTTTGGAGTCGAACTTTTCGTGGTGAAGAGCTTCAAGCAAACCATGTCCGTTTGCAAATGTGGTCCGGAATTCAAAGATCGAGCGCGCTCACCCCGAGGCACTCGAGCGCCTGGTAGTACATGACCCCCCGCAGCGGCGCGTGGCCCGGCCCGTCGCGGGCCGTGAAGTACTTGCCCCAGCGCGCGTACCCCACGTCCACGCTGAACCCGTACAGGCTGACGGCACCGCACACGCTCGCTGCCAGCTGCAGCGCGCGGAAGCCCGTGCCCTCCGCCGCGCCCGCGCCCGCGGCTGCCCCGTCCAGGAACAGCACCGGGTTGGCCAGCGGCGGACCCCACTCGCCGGGACCGCTCTCCTCGCCGTCCGACTCTAGCCCGCCAGACTTCTCACCAGTAGTTCCCCCGTTTCTTGTACCGTTCCGGCCCAACCTCATACTTTGTTTACCCAAGCTTCGATTCAAATTGGACCCGAAAGCATTTTCGTCCCGCAGATCATCGTCGAGGCTCGTCCCGTTTCCGCCGGCGCCCTCCTTTCCCCCCCGGCTTTCCCCTTCCTCTTCTTCTTGGGCAAACCCGCTGGTGGCGTTGTTCTTGCGCGGCAGGCCGTAGCGCAGCTCCTGGAAGATATCCGGGTGGAACAGCCCATGCGCCACCAGCACTTCGGCCGCGCTTTCGCTGACGGCCCCCAGGCCCACCGCCCACGCCCGGTTGTTCACCACGCGGAACGTCGTCGTGGCGCCCACGTGCGCGGTGAAGCCACGCGTCGGCGCGGCGTTCATGCGGAACACTGCGTCGTGGCCGTCGATCTCGGGGCCGAAGCGCGTGTGCAGCAGATCCGCCGAGTTGCCCACCTGCATTGTCGGGGAAGAAGACGCATTGAGCTTGATACAAATTGAGCAGAGTGGAGCACGTGAAGATGGACGATGAAAATAGGCGGTGACCTTTGCAGAACTTAGGAAGGATCCGCTGCCGAACTTTTCCAGTTGTGTCCTTAAACTACACTCTATACATTTTGTTTTGAAACATACAGCCCCAAGGAAAGCCAAGAACATGGTTTAGATCAACGGCAATACCCCGCTTTGGTTATGTTTTAAGGCCATCTCAAGTGCAGATGTCATCTCCGACCTGACGGAATTGCGGTTCCCGAAACGCCAACTGTTTTGATCGCTCCAGTTTTGAGGGGCTTTTGTGGGCCGCAAGAGCTCACCACAGCGCACCGCGGGAAGTAGCCGGGGGGCAAGGGCGGCCGGTCGGGGAGCTGGCTGCGCAGAATGTGCAGGCACCGCTTGGGGCGACACCAGGAATCGCTGCACAGCGGAAGACACGGATCGTCATGCCCGCCGTTCTCGAACAAGCATGCGACACACAGAGCAGTGGCCCTGTTTCGGAAGCAGCGCACGGGGTTGGCTGAAGAAAGCAAAGCACACTCTTGGTTTCATTCAGGCCGAAGCAGCAGTCTTCCCGCCAAGAGCAGCTTCTGTGCTGGGTGCCACTAGTGCTTCGTCCAGACTGGCATAGGCTGCACGTCGTTCAGCTTTGGCAGGATCACCGTAGGGTCCTCATTGGCCTAGGCTTTGGTACTCCTTCTATCGATACACCCTGGCCAAACAGCGGTAGGCATCCAATCGGCGCTCTGCAATCGTGCAGCTGCGAAACTATCGAAAAGCACGCTGAGCCAGTCAGCCGTTCCGGGACTGGTCTTCAAAGGGGTTTGAAGGCCGATTTAATCGCAGTGCAGACACATCAGGTGCCCTTCATAACGATCTGGGTGGGGAATGAAGGCGGCTGCGAGACGCTACCCCTGATCCCAGCCCAGTCAGACGCAGTGCATAACTCTGCCAGCACCGAACTAGGTTGCGCTTGCCCAAGAGTAACTCAGAAACAGCAGCAACGAGTATGGGAAGCATGTTGAGTGTGCTCACGGGTCGCTCTTGTGGCGGCGCATGCGGTGCATGACTGCGGCTGTGGCGTTGTGTGCATCAAGGTACTCCTTGGTGAGGACCAAGCTGCTGTTGCGCAGCACCGCCCAGTAGCGCGCCACCGCACACACGTCCAGCTCCACCTCGCGCGCATCCTTTTGCGCCCCGCTGCTGTCCGCCTGCCAAGGGAACACTTGTGGGAGTTGCCAAAGGAACAATTGTGTCAGAGGCACAACCATTGGTGCTGATTCTGAGTTAGGGGCCAGTAAGATGGACGGGCAAGGTATCCCACAAGTCATGACAATGTTCCGTGCAATGCCTTGCAGAAGAGGGAACAGAGAAAGGAAGGCCAGGACCAGTGGTGCGGCCATGTTGGTGGGCCTTCCTGCCGGGTCTGGACCTGCATTCTTGCACGAGATGGGTTGTCAACTGCCTCAACTATTTGAAAGCCGACAGTCAACATTGGCACAGTTTAAACCGGTCAGTTCTTCCCATTCTGAAATATATTGGACTAAGGCTCTGCTGCGGTGGGGGTGGCTCACCCATGTAGCTGCCACCCCAGGCGGGTGCATCACGCGGACCTTGCAGGGATCCCCCAGCACCGCCTCCGCGCGCAAGCCGCCTCCCCTCTCTACAATGCACTGCTGCACCTGCGCCTGCAGCCCGCGAATGCTCCTACCCCTTGAGCTCTGTGCTGCGGGCCCTGACTCTGTAGTAGCTTCCTTCCGTGTCACTTGATTTTGCTCACCCGTTGGACCCACAACGGTGGACCCAACTGCTTCCGAGCCAACATGTACACCCGTTGACTTTTGACTAGCTCTACCGTGCACCTTTCCTATACCATCAGTCTGCGCTCGTTGCTGATGGCCACTGGTGGCACTGCCAGTTACACTCCCCCCCTTGCGGCCAGGCTCCCTAAGCCAGAGAGGCGCTGCGCCTTGCGCTTGCCTACCAGCATGGCTAGCTGCCGCTGGCCCTTCCCCAAACTTGCTGCTATCCCCCGTTTCCTGCCCACTCCCACTTGAGGCAGTAATTCCATCCTGCCCAGCTCGCAGGTGCCCTGGCTCCACTGATGCTTCCAGCAATTCTTCCTCTCTACTCTCTCCGTAATGCTCTCCAGAACAGCTCGAGCGGTCGCGCGACTGCCGGCAGTCCCTGCTTGCCACCCCCCGCGTGCCTCTCCGTGGAAGAAGCCCAGCTGCTGCGACACCGTACCCTTTGTTGGCGTGCGAATGGGCGTCGTGAAGAGCATCGTCGAGCGATGCGCTGTCTTGCGGCAGCTCTAGTTGCAGCAGGTACACCGACCCTGCCATACACAACAGCAGCGCCAGCATGGCGGGGCGCGCCGAGAGGGTGGTGCACGCGGGGGCCAGCTTGGCCATGTTCGAGCAAGCGGGGAGGCAGCACCATGGCTGAGAACGATCAAGCGCACATTGCCAAATGCAAAGAAAGTGCAGCTGAAGCTTTGGCAACGAGAAGCGTTACGGCAGGAAAGCTCAGCGCACAGCTGCTTGAAAAGATAACATTGACAAATATGAACGCAGCTCAACTTTCCAAGCCTGCCTTTGCCTTTATGACGGAGGACTTTGTCGGTCGGAACAGGCAGATCAAAGCAGCCTGTGGGTCGCGCGCGCAGGACTACGCTGAAAGTCAACCGCCCGATGTGCACATCACACGTTCGCAACCGTTGATAAACGCACAAGGGATCACATGGGATGCACATATCTGCCGGACTCATTCGATCCGACAGTCTTTCATTATTGTCAGGCTCCGACCTGCAGCTGCAGCCAGCTGTTGATCATTCAAACTCCAGCAAGTTCAGTCCAAGAACAGCGGGCTAGCTAGGTAGTAAGCAAGAGGGTGTTCTCAAGAACAACATTATGTTTGAGCAGGGCAGCCTGGCAGGGGAACGGCCGCTCGGTGCTCCTAACAACGCATGTGCACATGCATATGTGCACCAGATCGATGCGTTGTTCCTGACTCTGGTTCATAAATCTGCTAGGACACGGACTCCCCGTTGAATCCAGCTCTCATTCTTTGAGAGCCTCGGATCATGCGCCGCAACCGGTTTGAGCTCGTACGTTGGTTGGGCCAATGGGAAATGGAGCTTGCAACTGCACCGTACGCGTCCTTTGACTCGGACCTTTTAGTCATCAACTTGCAAACTTGTGGAGACATCGGACGGAGGTGACCTGGATTGTCCGATCAAATTATCGGATGACTCGGGCAGGTCATTTTTCGCACGATCAGCCCCTCAGCGATGAGGACGGATTATGAGTGCGATCGCGAGCTCGAAACGTTGCTAAGGATCATCAAGCTTCGAGCCTGCTCTACATATATCATCTTTGAAGGTGGACACGAAGCGATTGCAATAAGGCGGAAGCGGCGTTGTGGTCGGACGAGCCGTGACTTTTAAATTCCAGTTTACCTGGGCCAAACCGATCTCTCTTGCGCCATCTTCAGGCACAACGGCTTTCAGTGATCTGCCTCCCTATTCCCCGACACTTCTCCCAATTCTGACTCCGTTTTTTCTTTTATCCTTCTTTTATCCGTGTAACCTGCCTAAGCCTTCTTTATCCGGCTCTCCGCTCGCCGGCTTTGCATTCAAAGACCAAGGTCGTCCATCGTAACAAAGGCTCTGACTCGTATGTAGACAGGTTATGTCGTCGTAATTGACCAGATTATATGCGGCCTTGCTGGAATCACACAGACCATGTGAAGGCCAGACTTTTATAGGAATGTGAGGTCAGCAACCTCCGAAAGTCTGTGTCTCCGTTGAATTGGTTGCCGAATGTGGTTTACAGTAGAGAAAACGTTACATCGTTCAGCCAACTTGAGTCGTCGACACGAGCCACTATATTCTTGACGCATTCCGGCCAGAAGCATTTTCCGGACTTCTCCGGAAGATCTGGCGCTTTGCCCTGCCCGGCTGCGCTCAGTGGGCGCCACGTGTCAGTTTCTTGGCGGTGGCGTCGATGGTGTGCTTGTACGTGGTGGCGTACTCGTCCGCGTTCAGCAGCCCCGCGTGCTCCACCGGGTCCCGCAACCGCAGCCGCGCAGCTGCACCGCGCACACCACACGCTGTCAGCCGCCA
Organism: Klebsormidium nitens; assembly: GCA_000708835.1. Lineage (NCBI taxonomy): Eukaryota > Viridiplantae > Streptophyta > Klebsormidiophyceae > Klebsormidiales > Klebsormidiaceae > Klebsormidium > Klebsormidium nitens. Next base: position 127,346 of record DF237154.1, on the reverse strand, counting down.
GCCGTCAAGGCTTTGACGATCAGAAGATCACGGTATGAAAAGCTGCATCTAAGGTTGGAAACTGGCTACTTCCAGTTGCCGTGACAAGACAAGGCCTGCGACTTGGGGCGGCTATCAGTGCAGAACCATTCGCTGCCGCTTGCGGAAGGGGAAACGCTCAGCGCGGCTGGATGCCAAGCACTCGGTTGTCTGGTGCCGCTCAGATTTTGGGAAAAGAGTGCTGTGTCTCGAAAATGGGACCTCGTAAGAGTCCGGGAAGCTGGGTGCGAAATGTCTGTCTAAAAAAGGGAAAGAAAAGCAGGTTGGCAAGGCCGTTCGAGCCGTACCAACTGAGGGGTGCACGTCTTCAATTGTGACGGCGCTCTGGGCGGCCGCGTCGGCAGCGGTGGGGATCACGTTCCGTGCCGGGTTGTTGCGCGCGTAACCTGGACGAAGACACGCCGCGCAAACAACATCAGATCGGCAGGCTCAGCAGAGAGGCGGCGCACGGGACGCGGACGAGCGCGCGTCGCCCTTTGCTGTGATCGTGGGAACCGGCAGCCACTCGCAAACAGCGACGGGGTTTTGCCGATCTTTCGCTAGACATGTCGTTGTCAAAGACCCGCCTTGAAGCTTTGCTGAGGAACTTCCTGCGGTCACTAAGCATGCACCTCGCAAGGCACGCTCTACCTAGCTGAGATATGCTTCGGGTGAAAGATTCAAGGTCTGCCCGGCCAGGAAGTGGGCCCCGCATCAGCTAACGAGCAACACCTGGCGCCCTCGGTCAATCGGTCCCGGAAATTCATCGAACATCTCTCACTGCGACTCCAATATAAGAAGGTGCTGAGCGCACTCTTTGAGCTCTCGAAATAAAAGAGCAACAGTGGTTACGTCATTCGAGTTGTGTCGTTCCTGCCCCCTCACCGGAGGTGTACCCGGTGTGGCTGCCGTGGTAGGTGCCGTCCCCGCGTGGCGCCTGCGGCTGCGCATACGCGGCGTGCTCCACGCTCGCGCCAGGGTTGCAGCCCTCCTCCACGATCTTCTTCACGCGGAACGTGCCGGTGGGAGCCGGCTCCGCCGCGGAACCAGCGCCGCGGATGGCAGGCTGGGCCAGCTGAAGGGCCGAAAGAGAAACGGGTCTGATAGGGAAACATATGGACCACCTTGATTGTACTTCTAGCCTTAACCAAAGTAAACGGTGGGACAGAAAAGCATCCGCTGACACGACAAACCATCTCCTCATGAGCGTCGCACTTTTTGCACCATCCGGACCTTTCGCCCAGGCTACAATGCTGCAGGCCTCAATCGCTCGTCACCAAGCACCTCCGATCGCGCGACCTGATAATCCACATCCAAGTCTCTGTCTCGACACTTGCAGACTCATGTTCAAACTGCGCGATGGAAGCGCTCGACTTCTGTTCCGTGTAAAAATTGCATCCGGGTGAAGCAGGGGGATGTACAGGAGCGAGGGATCCCTGGCGGGCCCACCTTGGCTCTGTTGGAGAGTGCCTGGCCGTAGCCGTTGCACCGCGTCGGCGGCGCCAGCCCGTCCAGCGTCTGCTCCAGGGCCGCCTCCCACTCGCGCACAGGCGGCTGCACCACACACGTCACCGTCAGCGTTGAGTTAACCTGCCGCACACAGGCAGGCTCCCGGCCAGCTGGCGCACTCGAGTCGGATGACAGAATTGCGCCAAAGAAGCAAAGACAGGATTGCCTACCGGAGGCCGCAACTCCGTTCAGAACGCACGAAGATTCTGGATTCACACAGAGTCCAGTCAAGGTGAGCTTTGAGTGCCTGCCGTTTCACAAGTGCCGGTGTAGATCACGGCATTCCTCAGACGTCAATGGCCATCCAGAAATTGAGTGGGCAGCTGTCCGACTCTTGTCGAGCGACTATGAGAGATGCAGGGCAGCCGTCGTTAAGGCCAGCTGTCCCGCAACAATTAAGAGCACCTCCCCCGCTGCCCACCTGTGCGTAGCGCTTGGAGGCCTTGTCCGTGCTGCCCTGCGTCGTGTGCCCCTGCTGCGCGGGCCTGCCCGCATTGCTGGCCTGCGGTGACAGTTGGCCGGACAGGGCCTTCGTGGGGCTGTTGGGGAAGGCAGGGAACGAGGTTGGGGGGGGGTACTTGGAGGGGGGGAGCTCGATGGCGTCCCGCCCCGTGATGGGGCGGCCAATGGTGGCGCCAGCCAGGTTCTCCTTGCCGCTCTGCAGAAAAGATACTTCAGCAAGTTGGTTGGGTGGGATGAACTCTTGTTCCTGAGCCAGATGCGGGCTTCTCACGTTGGCCAGCAGTGCTTCGTCTTGGATGGGCAGCTCTGATGCAGAAAGCACGACTGTTTGTCCGCAACGAGTCGCTTGCCAATGCTCCTGCCATCATTCGCGTCTGTGCCTTGATCTGCTGCTACAATCTCTCCTGGCCTGGTTGCCAAAGACATTGTCTGTCAAGGTGAAACGAGACCTCAGGAGTTGCGCCCCTGGAAACAGCTTTGTGCCCTGATTGGATATTGGTTGCATGGACGAGCGTGGAAAATCTGACGCTATTTACGTTCAATATGCAAGGATGTGAATGTCAAGAGCTTTTAAGTGGTGACTGTGTATGTCAACGGAATTTGCCATCGTCATCGTTTTGTCTGGACTCCTCTGAGACTAAGCTGTTGCAACTGCGGATGCTGCAAACCAAGCACCGTGAGCAAGCATTACCCGACCTTGTCATCGGGGCACTTTCCATGACATCTCGCAATCTCGCAACAAGCCCCGACTTTACTGCTCGCATTGCATGTTACGGTTCCTTGACTTTGCCATCAGTCCGTCCACCTGTTAAGGCTCACCTGCGGCGCCATCTCCGCTGCTCCTCCACTCCCCGCCCGCCACGTCTCCCCATATACCGAGTTCGTGGTCTTGTACGTGCCCCGGTTGAGGGATCCCCCCAATTCCGTCGCCTCCGGAGAAGCCGGCCCGTCTGCCAGGCCCAGCCGCGACTGGAAGCCCTCGAGGGATCCCCCTTCTGTCATGCGCAGCGTGGCGGTCCGCTCCTCCAGCATACCGGGCACCGTGAAGTGGCGCTCCACGTTGCGAGGGAGTGCGCCCGGCACGCGCCGCGTCCCCATGCTGCTCACAGCAGCCATGCCGCGCCGCGGGGTGTGTTTACGACGTGCAGAAATGGACGAGAGACTCAGTGAGGCATGAGCGTCCTGCTGGACTATCCCCTGCTATTGTGCATGCTAAGACTCACATTCTTGCATCTGAACAAGAATGGGGAGCCAGACAGTCCAACGCGGCACTTGTTTAGTCTTGTGACGTTTGCCTGTCTTGCTGTGGACTTTCAGGGAACTCGCAATGGTGAAGGACGGAGCATGTGACTCACAGTGTCATTGTGGCTTGCGGAAGCACTCATGAGCCTGATCATACGAGCAGACTCAGATTTTGATGGACCATCTTTTGCAGATCTAGAGCAGTAGATACACTGGCCGTACTTATCCGGCAATGGGGCCCTAGCAAACCGGTACTTTCAGATTCAGCCGGCTTGTGCTACATACTGGCCATCCGACCGTCACTGGCGTATGCATGCCGATCCTCAATTAGGTTACCTATCAAACTGAGTTCCGTCAGAAACGAGGACGGCCCTATGAAATGCTGCTGCGCGCGTAGACTACAATGGACGGTTTCGATAGCATAAAGATGACGATCGACGGCTACTTTTAAATCGTCGGGTACTTTTGATCGGTACAGCTAGCAACAATATTGGCGACTTCGACCTCCTGATGTAGCTGGTCCAAGAACAACCTTGCAAGCAGATGTGGGTTCCTAGATACCCCTTGCAAGAGCTCCAATAGTCCCGGGCATGAAAAGTGACCTCGCTTTTGAAAGGCAAACTGGGTTGTGAATCTTGTTGAGGTGGCACAGGCTTTCTTGCTGGGAGTGTGTGCTTTCTCCCAGGACAGGCCAAGCTTGAGCACAACGATGCCTTGTTGCACTTTGGGCGGGGCCCCCCCTCTGCCGGACATCGCTGCATGGAGGTGAACACAGACAGCTGGACAGGGCAGCCACCTGCTTGGCCGCTCGGAGTTTGGCAGCTCTCATGAAAGGAAATCCAAGTTTGGGGGCTGTGCATCTGTCCAGGATGCCACGCCCCTCCTTCCACTGCTTCGGTAGGAGTGCCCTGCTCAGAGTGCTGCTGCTCATTCTAGTTGCGGCAGCGACTCTGTGCACAGCGCAGCTGGAGGGGGAGCTTCAGCGAAGGGATGTGCACAGAGGAGGCCACAGCTGGCGGGAAAGCACAGAGGTGAGGTTTGCACCTGACGGCATTGGTCTGACAGCAAGAGAACACGCGTTCCCGCTGTGGTTGCAGAAACCTGGGAGGGGCATACGACAATTGGCAGCATCAATGAAGTTGCAATAGACACTTTAAACTTAAGGAGTCATTTTGAATGTTGCCGTGAAGTCAACCCTCTCGCACCACTCGATGATTTTCCACCAAAAATGCATCCATTGCTCATTTCACATGAGAAGCTCAATGGCTCCTGATCATCCCTCTTCTTCACCTACATCAAACGCTGTTGTTAAGTTCAAGTCACGTTTGCTGCCTGTACCAAGGGTGCCTCAGGCCCAGCCTCTTCTCTTTGCAGTGGCCAGCGGTGGGAGGAGACAGCCGCTGTGTGCAGCAGCCAGCATCCGGTGACAGCCCTACATGTGCGGGCGTCAGCGAGCTTCCAGTGGCTCTCGAGGAAAGCAGTCTCAAGAGTTTGGAGGGTGCGAAAGAAACATGGGAGCGGACAGGAGCTGAGAGCTCGGCGGGGGGTTCAGAAGACAGGTCTGCGCACCCCCTGGAAGGGTCCCACCAGTGGGCGCTGCTTGAGGGGGGGGAGCGCACCCAGTCGCTGCGCAGCCGACAGCACATGGCGGCCTATATATCGCGCGAGCACCGCCAAGACGCTGACGGGAACCGGAGGGGCTTCTTCCGGATGCACGACCCCGCGCAGCTGGGCCTGCTGGACGGCATGGAGCGGGGGGCTGCAGCAGCTAGGGAAGTGAACCCCCAGAAAGAAATCATGCACGGCTCAATGCACAGTCAAGCGCAGCTGGGGTTAAACATAGATTCTCATGAGAGAAAAGAGGACCCCTTGGAGAAGACGGTGACAGTGAGAGCGGCCAGCGTGGTGAAGCCGCGCGGGGCCAGGCTGGCGCGGGCGGGCCTGAACGTGTTTGGGGAGGACGCACAATCAGAGCAGGAGGATCAGGACATTGGCGAGATTGATTCTGCTGATGAGCACTCAGAAGAGAACAAAATATTGGACGAGGAGAAGGCCGCTTTGACAGAGCAGGAAACAATGCCCCAGGGGGTCGACCCCAATTTAGTGGTGCAGGCGGCCAAGCGGCGCTTACGCCCCGAGCCGCGCCCGCTGCCGCTCTTCCCGGATGCACTCTTGGCCCCTGTTATAGCGGCACACAGACGGCGAGGTGCGTCGTCCAGTGCAAACGCGTCTGCGGACGGCAACGAGCGAGCGGAGGAGCCGGGAAAGGCGGCAGAGCGGGGCTTGGCGATTGCCGAGACGCTGGACGATCTGGGGCCGTCGCATTTGAAAGTGGCGGTACCGACGCTGGGGGTGGACCTGTTTGTGTATCGAGTTGCGGCGGTGCGCACCAAAGGGGAGTGGGTGCTCAGGTGAGGGTGAGGAAGAACGGGGCGGGGCGACTGCTTTAGCAGTCTGAGCGCTTGCCTAACCTTAATGAACTCCCAAACATCCGAACTGAGAGAAGCTTGCTGCCGATCTCGGATCCAGGACTTAAGCAGTTGGCTGGTTGGACCGAGAGCGAAACGGCTCTAAGCGAACGAGATCCAAGGCGCACCAACCTGTGGGCACTTTGGCGGTGCCGACACGCTCTCTCGGCCTAGACTGTGTGGAACCGGAAGTTACAAGTGGCTGCAGTAAAAGTGTGACTGCTGCTGCATGACTAAGAACTGCATGATCGAGTGTCCCTCTAAAAGAGCTTTCAGTTAGCCCGCACTTGTGGGAGTCGCCTGCAAAGCCCGACTGTCACTCTTAAAGGCATTCCCTGCACCAAGGGTTTGAGTCGGAACGAATGAATGGATGGCACTTGCCCGGAGGGCAGCGCTAAGACTTCCTGTCTTGGCCGCAGGTTTTTGTCGTTCACGCAGGACCCCTCCCCCAAGATTTGGTGGGGCTCGCAGGGCGGCAACAGCATCAAGGCGACGGACCTGCAGGTCACGTGCCACTTCCAGGGATTCGTCAAAGAGCGCGCTCCCCCTCCGGCAGCACCTCCCGACCAGGTCCCGTTTGGGGGCTTGAGCGACCTCCTCTCGGGCTGGGGGCTCGGTAAGGCGGCCAAAGCAAGCCCTACGACGCAGGCGGGCGCGAGAGCTCTGCTAGGAACAGAAGAGCAAGACGCGCGCGAGGATGAAAAGTCGAGTCTGTCGGACTTGGGCGCTACCGAAACGGCAGGCTTCAGAGAGGAGGGCGCAGCACGGAGCCTGCTCGGTGCGCGGGAGGGGCGGGGGAGCGGCGCGGGGGCAGCATCGCTGCACCACGCACAGTGGAACAAGAACGCGGCGGAGGGGCGGGTGAGCGTGGGAGGGGTGTGGTGGGGCGGGGACCGCCAGAACGCGGAGCGGCTGACGAAACGAACGGGGGACGCGCGCCGGACGCCGCCGGCCCCAGACGCAGAGAGCGCCCCGCGCGACGCGAGCGTGTTGCCGGTGACGGGCGAGTTCGACGTCCCGGCGGTGGTGCGCGTGAACTACGACGCGATCGCGACGCGCAGCGGGCACGTGAACGCGGCGTACTCGATGTTCCTCGAGTGCAAGCTGCCCCCCGAACTGGGGACGTTTCTGGAATCCATGGGGGGAGACCACATGATCGCCACGCAGCTCCGCATCGGTCCCGCGGGAGGCGACGGCGCCCCCCCCCCCGACGCTCGACATGCGCCTGGTGCTCGATCCGGCGACGCTCGACACAAGGCCCGGCGAGACGGACCGCTTCCTGACTGGGTGCATGGGCCCCATTTTCGGCGCTGTCGACGAGCGGCCGTGGGTGGAGTGGATCGAGTACCACCGCGGCGTGACGGGGCTGGACCACCTGATCGTGTACGCGCACGACCCCGGCGCGCGCGCGGCGCTGCAGCCGTACATCGACGACGGCACGCTCACCTTCCGCCACTGGCAACCCACCGCGCCGCCGGACGTCCTCGAAAAGGCGCACAAGTGAGGACCGTCGACTTCTCAGCTTTTCGAGAGCTCATGAAGCATTTTGAAAACGGACTTCGGTTTTCAGTGGGTTTAGAAGAACGTTCTGCTGGACCTCGATTTCCACTTATGACCTGCAAAAATTTTCCAGCCGGCGGCCCTGCTTCAGTTGCATCGGCACAACGCCGGACGTCCTGGACAAGGCGCACAAGTGAGGGGGGCTGTATGAGGAAAAGGGTTGTCGTGGTTGTCGTGGTTGTCGCGATACTGAAGCGCAACCTGCCGGGATGTTCACTCCTCTTGGTGATTTCCAAGGATCGCACAGTCGGTGGCCTTCTTTTCTGTCTCCTCTGCATATTGCCGTTGGCACTCATTGCTTGGATCAAGGCGGGGAACCTGGTTCTTACAGGAGGTTCGCGCAGAGGAGTGATCGGCCTCCAATTCCGCCAACTTAAAGGTTCGTACGCAGTTTTAGTTTGACAAGACGTTCTGCGAAGCTTGACCAATTGTTTTCGAAGCCATAGTCCTCCGAACCCCATGCACTCCCAAACCCGCGCGCAGATATAGTACGACGACCAGACGGTACAGTATCTGAAAACCTTGATTACCTTGAAGTGGGCGTCCTGGGACCCGGAACGCCTGACGTCACGTAGCGACCTCGAGGCACGGCTTTCGGCTATCCTGTCGCCGAAAAGTTGGTTTCACGGTTTGTGCCCCGAGCACTAGGCCCTGCTAAAATCGGATAATGACGTTGCGTAGACGCCCTCCCTTCATCCTCCAAAAGCGCCAAGCACTTACCTAAGCCTTGCGCGCCGGTACAACGACCCGACGCTGCTACATCTTGAACTATATATTTCCATCTCAAAACAGTGATTTCCAATCTCTTATGCATTCACCGATTCGTTGCTTCGCAGATACTACGACCAGACGGTGCTGAACGTGGACTGTTTGCTGCGCAACCGGCACCGCAGCCGCTGGCTCATGTTCGTGGACCTGGACGAGTACGTCCAGATCAGCAGCCGTTTCAGCTACAGCGCGCGCGCCATGCTCGCCAACTTCCCCGACCACTGGGCCGCGCTGCGCGTCAAGCGCATCCGCTACCTCGTCGCGCCCCAGGTGCGCGCGCTGGAGAATGTCTGTCGGCGGTAGCGATGCATTTCCAGGCCTTGGTCAAATGTTCCACGAAGTGTTTCGCGCTGATGCGTTTCGAGCATTCTGGGGGCATTTTCACCCGATAAGGCGCACGCTGATAATCCCAGAAGGCCCTTGATAACAGGCCGTTCGGAATCTTTGCTTGGGAGTATATTCAACACTCTTCCTCTGCATCTTTAAAATCTGCCCATGACCTAGTTCTTCCTGTTGCTGAAACTTCGCAAGCGCAATTGGATTTTACTTTCGCGCCTTACGCAAAATCGAAAGAGTGCCCTCAGACCACACCTCTTGCTGGACATTCAAGTGAAGGAGACTGGTTGACGGTAGTTCGCTTAACCGCGGGGTCAGCCGCGGAGTGACGTAGCGGGTGCGCGCGCGCAGGTGGAGGAGGCGGGGCTGACGCTGGTGCAGAAGTACGTGCGGCACAGCCGCAAGCACGAGCACGGCGACAAGACGTTCATGCGGCCCGAGAAGGTGGTCGCCAACGGCGTGCACTACGTGGACGTGCTCGAGGAGTCGGGTGAGAAAGGGCCTCCCGATTTTTCAATTGCGTTGATCGATTCAGGTCTCAGTTGAGTCAGATCAGTCTCCCGGGCTTGAAGACAAGAAAATCTTAAACCCAAAGGTTAAGATCCTCCGCACTCGTATGCAACCCTTAACCCCAAGCCAACCCCGACCGTTCGCCGGACAGTGACCTAACTCAACATAGCCGTAGTCAACGTAAAAACATCTCTGGGCTCTCGCTCTCTGGCGTGTGGAAGCCCCGTGACGTGTGACCGTTGGAATGGAAGTGGGACCATCCTCGCTGTTATATGTTTCCTCCAGATCACTAGTGCGAGCAGATTTCTACACAACGTGTCACAAATTCTGGGCCAAGCGGATTGCCTTCTGGGGCCCAAACTGGAAGGAAGCCGGTGCCACTTGCGAGCAGAACCAAACCCTTTCACAAGCTCTCATCTGCAGGTCTCGTCCGTTTTGGATACTTCTCACGGAGTATCCGATTGATCCTCGGGTGCCACTAAAGGCGCCGGTTCCTTCGTTTGCCTGTCGGAGGCGTTCCAATCGACAGTGTCTATGCTCGTTCAAACTAGCACACCCCAAATTCCGCTGAATCCTTAATTCCACTGACTTCCGGTTCCGGTGCAGAGGGTCCGCTGGAGTACGCGGTGCAGCCGCTGAGCCTGCTAGACGCGCGCGTGAACCACTACTGGCGCCCGCTGCACCGCATCTCCGACACGGACAAGTTCGGCTCCGAGCGCAACGACGGCTTCCAGCCGTTCGATCAGATCGAGAGCAAAGCCGAGAGCGTGGCGCGGCTGGCGGAGACGGTGCGGCCGCGCGTCGAGGCGCGGCTCGCGGACCGGCGGAGACGCGAGCTAGAGGCTGCTATCGAGAGCGAGGCACTCACGGGCGTGTAGCCGCGCGGGAGCGCCGATACGGAGGATCATTGGCATAAGGAAGTCGTCAGTCCGTACGTGTGCTTGTGCCGAGTTCATAGGAATGATGAGTCCGAAGCTAGGTTTCATCTCAAGTACACGGCACACGGTAACCGTGCAGGCCTTAGCTGTTGTACGTCTTGGTGTTGATATCTTGTAAACGTTGCAAGCCGCGTCCATGGCCGCCTGTAAGAGTTTGAAGTCGAGGCAGCCGTGATCGAACCGTCCAAATGGTTTCATTACACAGCCGACCGTTTTACCGGTATGGGTACATGATTTATTATGTACTTAGGGTTTTGCGAGCCCTGCTAGAAGCAACCCTGTTAAAGGTTCGAAGTCAAACGACGACACAAGCTAAGCTTATGAGATAGACCTGTCATTTTCCGAAGTTCCACATGGCATGCTTTCACTTGATTATAGTCTCCTGCCCAACATCCTACGTACATCATACATGAAGCTGTGCGGAAGCCGTTGAAAAGCCAGAATACTGACCGCAGGACCATCTTGGCAGCACAGACGGTGTACTTAAATTGGAAACTGAGGCTGCCTAGTCCCTTACATGGGTCCATGACTAGCAACGGGCTAAAGCATGCGTATGTTTTAAGATCATAGATCGAGCCAAAAATCGTTGCACCAGACGACGCGTCGATCTGTTTTGGAAGGAGATTGCAGCTCACTACGTACTGGTCGGAAAAGTGCGCGATCTAGAGGAAGAACGTCTCGGCACACTGGCAAGGCCGTGACAAGCGCGGCCGCCGCCCAGCCCAGCGAGATATTCCATCATAAGATTTTTCATGATCATGAAAGGTATGGTGTGTAAATATGGTATGGATATGGTATGTAGTCTCGAGACACATGATACCATAGCAAACACACGGGGCCGGACCTTCCGGCCGGCTTTTAGCACATAACGCAGCAGCAATTCAGCAAAGAAATCGAGAACTAACAGTGATGCACGAATGTTTTATGGATGCGAACGCCATATCTGTAATGCGGGTCATCATAATGCTTGGTACTGAAAGAGCTGTTCCTTTTTGTTTGACTGGTTCAGGCAACCAGTGCGCTTCATAAATAAAGGCGCCATCACGCAATCAACCTGTGTACTATACACCCACCGTTGCTTACTTTCCGTGTCGTCAAACTTCCATTTGACAGATAAAGCTTGACCTATGAATCTGCTGATTAGAATGCCGTCCGCAACCCCGTCTACAGGCTCAAGGGCAACTTGATGAAGACGAAGGTGAGCCCGTATAGAACAATCCCCGATATGAGCATTCCTATCCCTGTCTGTGCCAGAACCGCATTGTTCTTGGCGGGGACGAACGCAGTCTTTAACGTGTTTACCAGATGGAACAACCGGTTCGATACCTGCAGCAAGATTGAGAGCCGGAATCAGCGAAGAGCAGGCGTGTAAACACCCATAACGGGCCATGAGCCTCCTCACTACTATATTACAGGATGGTCTCTGCACAAGCACTATCCAGCCGCGCAGTCTGCTGAAAGAGACAGACGTAATACAACTGACCCATCTTGTGCTGCTTGCTCGGCGACTCTGGTCGCCAAGCCTTGTTGCTCGCAAGTGCACACACTTCGTATCTACAAGAACCCCACTAGAGACGAGCCAACTTGAGCCCCTTAAGGGTTTCTCCTACCCCGCGAATGTGACTCCTACGTTCAGTTTTGGGAAAGAAGTCTTGGAGAATGAAGGCATAAGAGTTGGGCTCTCACGAAGATGTAGATGGCGGACACGAAGAGGAAGTTGAGGAGCGGGTACTCCTCCGGCAGCAGCGACAGGATGGCCACCGGCTGCCCATTGGGAATGCTCGTCCTGCAATTGCAACGCGCGCAGTAGCGTCAGCCACCAACGGGGTGTGCGCGCTTCTTCCAGCCGCTGCCAGACAATGAGATCGACGACTCCAGCAGCAACGCCGCAGCTCTTCACCCTCCAGTATTTGTCTCACAGGGCGTCGGGCGTCGACCGGAGAGCGTGCCCATCAATTAAACTCCCGATTCGAAAGCTGGTGGTCAAACGATCCGGTAAGCACGGCTGCCGCATCAGGGGGAACTGGAAGGAGATTCGATCCGGCAAATGGGATCAATCGAATCATCGCGTCGAAGTAAGCAGCAAACCGAATGGGAACTGGGACTGCCGATAAAGGCGAATGGCGGGCGATTGGGCGCCAACTTTGTGCGCGCACGATCCATAATCTCCAGTCGTCTGGACAGGAGTGTTTCCTTAACGTATGAACGCATGATTGGCTAACCTGAGCGTTGGCTCAAGAACCATACGCCCTTGGTCATCCGGCTTCTTTCCCAATCGCTTTCCTCTTTCACAAGACGGACGTAAGCTGCGTCAACTCTCGTGCTGAGCGTGCTGAGAAACATCAGAATTGAGATGTGGCGCGCGAATGGGCCCCTCACCGCAGCCAGATGTGGAACTGGCAAATGTAGGTCTCGAGCGTGATCTTGCCGCACCATGCAAACAGCGTCATGCTCCAGTGGCGCAGCGTCGGGTGCAGGTTGCGCAGGACTATGTACACTCTGCATTGCCAAAAGCAAAACGTGGTTTGGAAAAGCTGAACGTTTCCGACAAGACTTTATCTGCGGCGAAACGCATTCAGGCAGGCAAAGTGGCTATTAGCTGAGCCCTAAAATGTCTGCAAGCCCAGCTATTTATGATAGCAAGACAAAAACGCACTAGATCCGAGCTGGGAGGCAGACCGAGGGCAGCGCCCAAAGTACTAAACCGATCAAACCGCGGTGTGGCATCTGGACACTACCTACGGTCGGAGTCTCAGGCTTACTAGGACCGGCCAAACGATCAAGATACGATTGGAAACCCTCGTCATGCCAAGGGTGTCCGCGGATTGCTCCCATGCTCGTATGAATGCACCATACGAAATAAGTGACGGCGCGAGCCAGTCCACCGAACATAGATTGAACGCCATCTGCTTCGGCGTCTTGTAACCCAAGAATGATGCGAAGCCTAAGCCTCCGGGAAATGCGTCGAATCACTGAATAGACGGTAGGAACATCTGGACAGGTGTCTTTCAAGCAAAAGATGGTGCAAGGCCGAAGAATTTCGGAGGGTGTGCGCCGTACTTACGTGATGGGAATCCAGGAGGTGTAAGGGTGGACCTTGTTGTACTCCAGCTTGCCCAAAGAATAGAACGCGACGTACCAGTAGTATCCGACCTGCGGACCAGCAAGCCAGAGGTTTTAAGATCCAGGGAATCTGTATTAGAAGGCGAGTCAGGCAGGGTGACTGTGACAAGCCGCAAACAATTTGGAGGAGAAGAGCACTTGCACTTCCATATGTCAAAGGTTGAAGAAAGGTTTTTCGGTTGAAGGATTCAGTGAATTGGTGGGGTGTTAGGTGTGGCTGCAAACAGGCAATGTTTGGAAGCACGAGGTAAGAAATGTCTCCGGCGATTCTGGAGCCTGGAAGCGACTAGACACGAGGAGCTTGTTGAGAGAGCGTTCCAAGCAAGGTGCGACTCTTTGGTAGTGCGGCGTACTGAAAGATGAACTACTTAGAGCAAGTGCGACTTGAATTGAACTCAAACCCTCAAATACGCTGTCATCACAACCAGGTTTTAGTTTCATATAGCAGCACAAGTGGTGGGAATGTCCTAAGGAGAATCGAAACCGTGATCGCTCACCGCAAGAGCTGATATCGTGAGGCCGGCCCGCACTGTTTGGCGGGTGGTGCTCTTGAGGTCTTCTAATCGCTCCAGCCACCGCTCCACCTGCGCACCAACACGCCGCACCCGTCAGGCATACAGCTGAGCATGGATCGCCGAAACATTCTCTCCTGAGAACGAACCGGCGCGTTGCAGCTCGTCAATTGCTTCTTGCAGCTTGCCCTCGATCCTGCTGAGTGGAAAGAAGACTGCTGGCAGGGCGAAACAGCGGAACGTGTTTCTCAGGAGAGGGGACCAGGCTTGAGCTCCGCCGGTGCTGACTCGCAACCCACGGAACGCAACGTCGACAACCTCAAAGCATGCCCGCTGCGGACCACATGCTCTGCCCAGTCGACAAAGTCACTAACAACTTAAAAATACCCGCAGTACGGCTTGTCTCAGACACTCTTGAGCTACTCAAGCCAGCACTCCGCCAACAGAAAGGCTTCGCTTTCCCAGAGAGCAGTGAAATGCTGATCGTACGGCGTGGACATTCTAGCTTCTGAAGCAGCATTTTCTCTGCCGTGTAGTATGTTTCACGTCAATCGGCTTCGCAGTCAAGAAACAAACGGCCATGCTAGGCAGAAAACACCCCACTTTCCCACTAATCGTAGCAACTGCGGAAATACAGATAACGCACAGGCAAATCGCCCACTCTAGTCCTCAACCTCCAGGCTCTTAAATCCTACCACTCCAGAATCGCGCCCTTACCACGGGGTGTCCGAAGGCATACATCATGCCGATGATCCAGATGTAGCGGTCCAGGCCGGAGCGGAAGCGCCACTCGTGCATGATGTCATCACTAGGGCGACGCGGGTCGTTGTATGCGACCAGGAACGTGAAGGGGCTCCAAAGCAGGTCGAACATGCCGGGGATCTCCCACACACCGATTACGACGGCGACCGCCACTGCACAGGGGGAGCGGATGATTCTGAGAGAGTGGTCTGAGGGAGAATCCATTCGGTTGGGAGTAACATCTTGCACGGCCCTGCAGAATCTCGCGCTGATATTGTTGATCGAAGCGGAGCTCACGTGCGGATACCAGGAACCAGAATCAGCACTGTAAACGAACCCCTTTCTGGGGACAAAGACGTGCTCGTATGCGACAGTCTTTCTCAACCAACAAGCGGCTAGCCGCCAAGTAATGCTGGCCAGCCTCGATTCAGATTCTTCCCGAGGAACGGGAATTCATTTGGCAAGTCTCAGAGTTCGACCAAGTGCGTTGCCGGAACGGGACCAGTGAGAAGACCGAGAAATACAGCTACTGCTACGCCTCCAGTGTGTAATAAACGGAATTCAGATCATGCGGAAATGTCTCTGAATTGCGAAGGGAGCGAGCCCTACCTGCAAATTTGAGGTAGATTACGAGGTTGTTCTCGTTGTACTTTGCCCCGATGGCGCAGATGCCGAAGACCATGAGCGTGAAGAGCGTGTGCATGGGGCAGATGTAGTACAGCATGTAGTCGTTGTTCAACGTCACGCAGCAGAAGAAGACCAGGAAGTTGAGCCGCCACATCATCTGCGCGCACAGGAGTAGCCAGGGGTCGTTAGGAGAGTGACGGTTGACGTGATCACTCACGTTTCGATGAACCCCCACCCGCTTTGAAGTACCGCGGAATCGAGGGCGCACGAGTCCCGAGTCCCCAGATTTCTCCAATTGCAAGCCTTGTGCTGATCCGGGTGAATGATTAAGAGCTTCAACCTACGAAGTTTTCCAACCTTCCAAAAACCAGGAAGACAGTGTGGGATGCTTGACATTAAGTTGCTGACATTATTTGCCTCTCTTTTGTTGCGAGGAGCTCCTGTCCTCCTCTGTCCGACTGGCTATGCACAAGCCAGCCATAGTACCGTTCTGCTTTCTCCATCTTTTTTCTGGCCTGACTTCACCACCTTATCCCCAAAGAGTTACAACTACGGTTGCTGCAACGGCTACCGCTCGACTTACCGAGCCACATGAGTGAGCATATTCGCGTTCGTACACAAGCTGTTGATGCCCCGAACTGAAACGAGGCAGCTGTCAGTCTCGTTTTGTTTGTTGGCTGGGGCTGTCTAACAGGATATCAACGGAGGCAACAACCGTTCGAGTGATTAGATTTGGACAACCGTGTCCTTTGCCTCATATGCTGCAATCAGATGCTGACTGACCTGGCAGAAGCGGCCGATGCTGAAGTCCTTGCGCACGTAGTAGTACGAAAAGTTGCCAAAGCCGGTCATCCAGACATACGCCGCGATGAACACGCGGATCGCGTTGTACATCTCCTTGGCCACGAAGTAGTGGTAAAGCAGAAACAAGATCTGCACGACAAAGTGAGGGAGGCGCAAGGGTTCAACTGAAAGTAGACCTTTGGAGGAGTGAGATGCGGTACTGAATCGCTGTTCGGAATTACCTCCTCAGCGACAAGAGTTGGCTCGCTTCACGCCGTGGTATCTTTCACAGATGTCGGTGATGCTTCCATCCATGACTTAAGGTCGCCAGTTATTGCAGAACGTGTGCTTGATGACAAAGGGCCGAGGAAGAAGGTCTTCAACTTCCACCTTTCCATCTGCACCTGCCTCATTGTATCATCCCAAGCTGCCTCGACCGTTGATGGCAATCATTCCAGTCAATCAGTGGACCCGCTGATCTAAGAACGGCAGCCCCTGTGGGCACTGATCTGAAACTCGGACATGCGTGTCTCCTCCTCTTTTGACTCAGTGAACAGCTGTTGGAATGTCTACAGCTTGGTAACCCAACCAACCCCACCAGAAATCGAAGGCCAAGACACCAGGGATCCCCCAGTTTCGCTGCCCCTGCAGCATACACATGCGCTATTCGATCCTTCCCTGGTCGACATAATCTGGCATCTGTCAAGACTAAGAACGGCCCACCTGCATCCAGCCCTTCCACTCCTCGGTCTGGTGGCGGTTCAAGTAGTCCACGCTGGGGCTGCTGCCCGCGTGCTTCTTGAGGGACGTGAAGGCCGCCGCCAGGCAGAGGAGTAGGTAGATGAACATGAACAGGTCCCGGCTGTACGACTGGGCACCCGCGCAGCAGCGTCAGAGGAAAGACCAAAAGGGATGCCTTTTGAGGTTCTTGCGTTTCAAATGACAAGGGGTTCGAAGAAGTTCCAACTACTCACTGACTGCTCGTGCATTCAAGGGTGCAATGGATCAAAGGCCTTGGAGCATGTGACCCCACAGGAGAAGTCCGCTATCGTCCTGCATTTCCGCTGCTCTTCCCAGCAGTGTGCTTCTGCCTGATCAACACCATGTTACCTGCCCCCACTCACCGTGGGCAAAGGCCGCAGGTTTTGCAAGTCATTACAAGACACGGAATGCAATAAAGTGAAATGTACGACCTGGTCCGAACTGATGCAGATCAGCGAGGGGATGTGTAAGCGTTATGATTCTGCAGGGGTCTCACCCGCTGTGCTTCAGGGAAGAGGCTCGTTCGGTCGCACAGCATCATGTAGACAAGCAGACCACCAAACTCGACACTGCAGGTACAAGGATGGGCATCAGCACGTCGCTTCCCGCTGAGAGTCTCGCGTCATACAGTAATAACAGGGGGCAATTTCAAGGTTTCAGCACCTGCGTATGGTGGTCAGGTATTCGTAATCGAACGAAGGTCAATAAGGTTGTCATTAAGGTTGAGATAGTTCGAGAAGGACGACAAATGGACAGCGTTATAAGCGGAGTACTCACATGGCGCGCAGAGTGAGCCGATGCTCCAGCAGGTATGCCCCATCGAGAGTAGCAAATCTGCATGCGCAATGGAATGTCGCGGGCATTAATGCATACCGTGGTGTGCAGCGTCTCTCATGAGGATTCAAGCTGTCTCCCTGTACTCTCTGTAACCACGTCAAAGGCACAGAATGAGTAGAGATGGAAGTGCGAACTCCGCGACAAGACAGTACCGGCTCCCCCTCTTCTGTGCGGCACTCTGGAAGGCTGTGCACCAGTGGAAGGGAGCCTTCTGTAGCTGATGTGTGCTTAAACTTGATTCTCCCCCTTTGTCATCTGATCAGATGCACATCGCTGTTTCCTTGCAGAGATGGATACAAGCACCTATCAAGCAACATGCCAAGAGTGGGCGACAGCACGCCCTCTCTTCAGCTCATTGCCGGGCAAACAATCAGCGCAAGCAGCATCTTCCCTCAGCACATCCGTCATTCCCATCGCCATGCAGCTAGGTTCGAATGCCCCACCTGTACAAGTGTCCGGTGGCGCCCATCTCTACTGCGGACGCCGGCACCACATCCTTGCTCACCAAGCTGTCATGCTCCCCCCCATGCGACTTGGTCGTGTGTAGCGGTAAGCTCCTGTGATCGTACATGAAGAAGGCTCTCAGGGGACACATTTAGACTCAGAAAGCAATGCCACAACTCAGGGCTCTTCAAACTGGGTGTTCAAGTGACGTGAGAAGTGAGAAATCTAGGAAGAACGGCAAGAAGGATGACCCGTAGCCCGGGGAAACAGATGCAGAGAAAGCCTTTTCGAGCTGCATCCCATCAGTGGTTGTTGCAGAAAGCAATAAAAACATGGCTGCTATCAGCTTTCAAGTACATTAGCTCCGATGCAAGCTCGACAGATGGGAAGTGATTCGCAAGCTGCATCCTGCTGTTCTGAGGTGAAACCAGCACATGAAACCACAGTTTAAGGGTCACACACGGTGCGGATCGCTTACTCCTCGTCCGCTTTAACCTCCCGCTTGCCGTCCCCTTTCCATTCCAACCACTCTGCATACACCCAGGCTATGGTGGCATACAGCAGGCCCGTAAGGAAAGCAAGCTGCACGGATTGAGCACATTGTGTTACATGATTGGTTGACTATTGTGAGTGAATGCTGGGTTTATATTTGTGAACGGGCAATGGTGAGACACTATGATTGGGCTGATGGAGGGCATACCAAGCATGGCAATCAAGCAAGATAGCAATGCTGAGACTCCTAGAGCTCTCGGTGCATCAAAGATATTAATTGCCTCAACACAAACCCTAGGATCTCAAGAAACAAAAGGAGGCAGCGAAGCATGATCAGCCATGTTGGAAAGGTTCTGGCAGCTTGTGATTCAGAAGCTGCAATCATTGGTTGGCACCTGTAGCATAAGATTCACATTGCAGCTTGCACCAGGCACCAGGCACACCATGTAAGATGGAAGCTCAAACGCTTGGTCTGTCTCGTCTCTTGTATGTCATGTCTAATCAGCTCCAAAAAGTCACAGGGACCTTCGTATGTCGTATGTCATGTCTAATCAGCTCCAAAAAGTCACAGGGAGGTTGCGACACAAAAGAAAGAGCATTCTTACAGAAGACTTCCAACAGATCTACAAGACTGAGCACATTACCTGGGAAGTTGTCATGTCTGTAGCAGCCATGCTTCCACCCTCGCCTGAGATCCCGCCTTTGATTGTTTTGACAGACTCTTGATTGAATCACCCTCTCATCCTAGTCAAGGTGCCCTTCAGCGCTGTAAGCAACCAGCTCCGTTTGACATCTTCAGAGGTCAGTCAGTTTCTTGGAGCATTTAAAAGGGCCTCTCACCAAAGCAGGAACAGTCTGATTGGACTCCTTTCTTCAGCAGTGGGATGCAAAGAGTTGAAGCTACCTATATTCTGGCCCCAACTAGAGGGCTGCAAGCGCTCGCCAGCAGAGAGAGGCGGCGTCCTCAGCTCATCCAGGCCAGGCCAGGTAGACAGCTTGAATGCGGGTCAGATCAACAATGCTTCCCTGAGAATGGGAAAATGCGAGCTTGGAGCCTTGGACCTAGCCACCTCAGACTCAGAGACTCCTGTACACTAAGTGGACCTAAGGCTAATGTGTACCTAGGTACCGTACTGGCCTTCACACGGTACCAGTTTTGCAGCCAAGGGGTCACAGAAAGTGGTACAGTAAACTTGGTCCACGTGGCGACCTCGCTCCCGGTTGGTACATACTACGGTAGGTATGTAGGTAAGTGCTGGGAGTACCAAGTACCATCGCACGTGATGATACCCGGTACCGCGGCCGTAGGTACTTCCGCTATTTAATACCGTACGGTTCCAAGGTCTGGTTACTCTGGTACCAACTCGGGACTGGTCACGGCATCGGTGGGTCCGGACTGCGGTTACCGGTACCTACCTTATATCGAAGTTAAGGGCAAAATGGCGGTTCATTTCGATGAAAGCTGAGCCTGAACAGTTCAGAGCTGCCGGCCGGCAGGCAGGCGCCAACCGAAGGGTCCGGAGGAGAGCCCATCAGCAACGGGGTACCGTACCGCAGTGGTTGCGGGTTACCTCTGAATCGCGCGCGCATCGCTGCCTAACTGATTTGCTTCCGGTGGCGCCCCGCGGCCATATGTTGCCACGGGTTGAAAGCATAGCTGCCTACTTTACCAGTTTATCAGCAAGAGCAATGCTGGATCAGTGCCAGCTTTACCGTAAGCCATGGTCTCGCGACATGCTGACGCAATGATAGCTGCTCAATGGGCTAATCGAGGTAGCTTGAAGACACGTGCTCAGTGATCATTGCATCTGACAATCCTCCGATTACGACGAGGCTGCAATATGAGTGGCCAGGAAGCCTGGCCCATGTCAGATGATGCGATAGTCCCCTTCAGTTTCAGTTAAAGAATTAACCTGGCGCATCTGGGTGCTTAAGATCTTGCGAACTAGAGTGATGCGAACACCTAGTATCAGCTTGGGAAGGGAATCAAAGTCTAGTGTATCAGATTCTCAGATTCTGATATCCATTTCAATATAGTTGTGGCGCAGTCTAGGGGTTTCCAAGATTACCTCGCAGAACTTCCCAGGCAAGGCGAGGTTGACTTCCTGGCCCTCAATCTTCCTCATAGGATCGATCATGAATACTGTCCAAGGAAGCGTCACAGTTCCTGAACCTACAGCCTGCAGAGCAGAGCAGCCTCCTTCATACAGGCCAATGGTCAGTTAGACTGATCAAAGACGTTTAAGCTGTTTTCGGTGGTTGGTTTAAACAGGCATGGGACGCAGCCACACATTCGCATATGCAAGCGTGCAGAACGAGTCGGCAGATTGAGTCTTTGCTGACGTCCACTTCGTAGTAAGGATGGGGGCATCAGTGTGAAACCGAGTTGCTTTTGCACAGAGGCTCTGCCTTACACTCAATCCTTCAGTAAAGGTGAGCAAGCTACTTGCCCACTTGCGCGGTCTCAGACATAAACATGTTGACTTAACTTCGGGGCTGCAAACGCGTTATAAATGGGCACTGCTTTTGTTTGATTCCTAAGAATCAGGGGTATCGTCCACTTTGGCACTGTGTGGAGGCACCTTGGAAGAATGCCACCTGGGCTGACTCAGCGCGTCCTTCCATAGCCGGGCCGTAGACAAAGCAAAGCCAGAAGTCATTGTGGCGAAACCAAAAGGATGCTGCACTGCCTTTGCAAAACTGAGACAATGAGACTCACCACCTCTTAAACCAATCTTCGCATCTTCACGAAAAGACATCGAATCAGAGCTTGAAGACGGGTTGACGGGCAAGCCTGTCTTCTTGTGCCTCCTGCAGAGCACTTCGGCCCTTGTGAGTAAAGCGGGGTGAGACTCGTAAGGTCCAAGGCCCAGGAATACCAATCTACAACTGGGAAGCAGGGCCCGTACCAAAACATTGAGTTGCTTTTCGAAAGCCCCAAACGTCCACAAGGACATACCTGCCGATGGTGTGGATAATGTCCTCGGACGAGGGTTGCACACTATAGTTGGGGAGGACCGCTGACTGCCCGCGATGGCCCTAGAAGAAGCTACCGCAGACTCCGCGGGAAGTCCCACGGAGCCGTCTGTCAACCTGGAAAGCGGGCAGACCTTTGTTATGCAAACGGACGTACAGCTGGAGATGCCGAATCTTAGGAGAGGTCAGAGGACCTCAGCTACAACTCCGAAGGAAATGAGCAGTGCGCAACCAGCTGGCGCTCGTTCCGGTGCCGACGCGGAAGCGCACTCCTTCCCCGTGCGGCCCCGCCCCCGGCTTGCTCTCTTCCCGAGCCGTTTGTCCCGCGAGACACCCGCCTCCCCGGCCAGCGACGAAGAGCACCCCTCCGATGATCCTCAAGCGCGCGGCAGCTGGCATCAGGAGTCGCGCAGCCCGCGCGCGAGCGCACCCGAGTCGGAGCGCGGGACCCGGGCTCGGCGTAGCTGGACGCGGGGAGGCGCGATGTCGACGGCCGCGCCGGGGGTATCGCTGGACCTGGGCACGAAACGGAAGAAGCGCGTGCCGTTCTCGATCGCGCTGCAGCTGACGCTGTTCGTCGCGGTGCTCGTGGTGGTCTCGTCCGGGTCCATGGCGCTCGTCCTCTGGTGAGTGCACAAGCGCGTCCGCCCATCAGCGGGTGCGACCTTTATGGAGCATCTGTTCGACGGGTGTCATGAGGACCAATGTTTTGCACTCCTTGAGGTCTGGTCCATTGGTGATGGGTGGGGTTCATTCAAACTTTGTCAGGTTCGCGAGAGTTACATCGAGCTCTTCTTTCCGAATTGGTGGTTCACGTTGCGTGTCTTGGGTCCAAGAAATCATCTGTGAGATGGATACCTTTTCAAAGAGGACAAGCGACAGAGCTCAGCCGCTGCTGGATGGCGCTTGTAAGGGGCACTTAGTAGGCGCTCCGAAGGGTGACTGTTCCAAGCAACCAAGCCATCCTGAGAACAGCATACCACCGCCCTACTCCGGCAGGGTTCCTTGTGTGATGGGAAGATAATTATTGCTGGACTCAACCTCCCCTTGAGAAGCACTATTGTTGTTGCTTACTTTCACCCTTTTAAAATCAAAGGCCCTAGACGAGGGCCCTTTGTGATTTACCCAGCTTTTGTGCTAGCTACCCCATTTTCCATTCTCCATTTGCAATACCCCAAAAGCACACCGCTACGTCAGCCACCATTGTCGGCGGATATTTCTCCTGGCGCTAAGGAGCAGACCCTCATTCTCCAAAAGAATGAAATTTGATCACCGCTGTTCCTTTTTTCCCGCAGGCTCAACAGCCAGAAGGTGATTGACAGCGAGATCGAGCGGCGGCTGACGACGGTCGTCACGCTGCGTCAGCAGGAGGTGCTGCACTACTTCGCCAGCGAAGCCGACAACCTAAACCTCATCGCGACGCGCGTGCTTATAAACGCGCTGCTCCTGCGGCACAACTCGGGGGATACCCTCGGCTCCTCGGACGTCCAGGTCAGCGTCCGATACGCGCGGGCAACTTCCTCGATGGGCAGACCGCTTCCTGATACTTGGATAAGACGCGACCTATGCTTTTCCGTTGTTCCACTTTGCAGGTCAAGTTGTACCGGAGGAAGTGCGAGGGTGAAGGACCAGCCTCCCACTTCGTCGTCTTGGTCACTCAGTTTGGAGCTTACCTGCAAAACGCAAGCTTCAAGGCCTTTTGCAAACAGGGGCCAATCGAACCCATCCGATAAGGTTTGTACGGAGCTGGAGTCTTTCTTCTTCCTCCGACATGGCTTCGCCCCGCCCCAGGTGGGCGTCAACGACTTACGGACCGCCGCGTCGGTCCTCCCGGACGTCCGCTCGATCGTCATCTACGACGCCAACCGCACGGCCCTGCTCAGGACGTCCAACGCCACTGCCGCTGACGCCATCCTTGATGACGTCACCCCGTTCTCGCTCCCGGTGAACTCGTCCCGGGGGCTCGTCCTGACCGCCAGCGCGCCCATCATCTTCCCGGTCGGGAGCGGCGTCGTGATCGGGTACGTGCACGTGACGCTGGACGCGAAAAAGTTCCACGATCTAGTTCTGGACGGGGTGGGGCTGCAGTCGACGGGGGAGGTTTTGCTCGGGGTGGTCGACCCGGGCACCGGGGCGCTGCGCCTCGTGCTGCCCCCCAGCCGGGACCCGCTCGCGCCGCACGTGCAGCCGTGGCAGTCCGATCGGGCGCTGGAAAAGGTGGGCGAGCTAGGGCGAAACGAGTCCGCGGCAAAGCAGTTTGTTTAGTACGTTCGGGAATACATGATCTACATTTCCGCAGCGCCTTTTGAGCAGTTCAACGCATGATCGTTGTTGTCAAGTTTCAAGATTGCTGTGCTTGCGGGGTTGACGCTTGGTGCAGAAGCGGGTGCTCCGGATTCGACTGATGATGCAAGGATTTGTGTGCACCAGGAATTGTGGAATGGGCAACGGAAAGCTAGCAGACATCAGCGGCCACACAGAAACGAGATTGGAGGTTTACAACATCGAAAACCCACTGTGAAGAGACTTTTCAACGCTCCGCTGTGGGCCAATTCTGCGCGCCTTTTCATGGCAACCTGCTCAAACGAGAATGAGGGCTTGCAGACTGATGACAGAGAACTTGGACTCGTGCAGGCTATCTTGAACAAGACTGGCTTCCAGAACGAGAAGGACTACCGGGGCAAGGTCGTCGCGGCAGCATATGCGCCGCTTGGGATCCTCGAGTGGGGTGAGGAACCTTTCCCGCGAAAGTACATCTTTTCTGATCTTTACTAAACCCACGTCTGTCCTGACGCAAAAGGCTTTTTACAAAAAGTTCAGTCACCGCGGTTCTCGAGGCCGCATTGGGTCGCTGCAATGAGCATTTCAGCACCCAGAGATGGTTGAGCTTACAGTCTATTGCTTCCGGTCGCAAGTTTCGGCCGGCGCGGCCCTTGTATTCAGACTTCATTGCCCTTTTCCCGCAGGCATCGTTGCTAAGATCGACGCGAGCGAGGCCTACGGCGCGATCCACCACATGCGCACCATCATCCTCGCGACGGTCCCCTGCGTGCTCGCGCTCGGGATCTGCGCGTCGTACCTCCTCTCGCGCATTTTCACGGCGCCCATCACCAAGCTCGACAAGGTGGCGCGCGCGCTCGCGGACGGGGACCTGTCCGCGCGCGCTAAGGGCGCGAGCTGGGAGATGCACGACGAGATCGGGGGCCTGAGGAACACGTTTAACGAGATGGCGGAGCAAATGGCTAAGCTGTACAGTACGCTCGAGTCCAGGTAAGAACACGCGCGCTCTGAATCTTGCAGAAGAAAACCTGCTGTTAGCATTGGCATTGAGTTGATGGGACCATCGGCTAAGTAGATTGCTCATCTTTCCAGACTAGCTGCAACAAATGCAGAGGGTCAGCTCCAGTACGTGCACTTTCAAATCTGCACAACGTGTGTGAGTGACATAATTCCGCATCTGTCCACACAGTCTCTCTTTAGAGGTGAAGTGATGAAAAATAAGAGTAACTAGAGCTTCTTTGGGTTTGGATGCTGATCATCCAGGCATCGAAGGCCAAAGAAGATTGAAGCAACTCTCCGTTATCTCTCTTTCTGCTCCAAAGTCCGAGCTTGGTTGTTTCTTTTAAGTTAGACCGACGGCGTCGTTCCGCGCAGGATCGAGGAGCGCACGCGCGACCTGATGTGGGCGAACGCGGACCTGGCCGCGGAGATCGAGTCGCGGCAGAGCGCGCAGGCGGAGCTGGTGAATGCGAAAGACGAGGCCGTGTCCGCGAACAAGATCAAGTCCAACTTCCTCGCCAACATGAGCCACGAAATACGGGTGAGCGCGCGCGCGCGCGCGAGCGGGCCGCTACTGGGCCGCAAGCCCGGCCTTTTGGGATAGATTCAAAGGAGGAAGACAGAGGTCCGGCCGCTTTGACAAATGTGTCCGTATTTCACAAGCGCGTGTTTGTGGTAAGTAAGATCCTCCTCTGAGGGTCTTCAAAACGCAAGCCCAGATCTCGAGAAAGATTTGACAGACTTCTTCTTGTTTTGCAGACACCTCTAAATGGGATCATCAATTGCACCGGTAAGCCTTCTTCTCCTCTGGAAAAGAGCAGCCAGGCTTCAGATCATCTCAGGCGAATGACGTTGGCAATGCCCGGCGGCCTTTATGTTTGTTATGTTGGATTGATCCTCGGGCGTTTCGTCGTTTCGGGTCAGATTGTATAGGGGACTGGGGACTCACCAGATTCCTGCCATGGCCGGCGGAGGCAGAAACTTTGAATTGGAAACTGAGAAGATGCGCTGTTCTTACTTGGAGCGTGTTCCAAGACGCTTGTTACTGGATAGCTACTTCCAAAAAGCATGCTCAGCAGCCTGATTGCCGGCGTTTCTCTCGCATCTCAGAGCTGTGTTTGGAGACCCACGTCGACGCGGAGCAGCAAGAGTACCTGGAGCTCGTCAAATTCTCCGCGGAGCACCTTCTCAACGTCATCAACGTAAGGCCAATGCAACCTGCTTAC
The DNA here is from genome assembly GCA_000708835.1 of Klebsormidium nitens. Classification (NCBI taxonomy): domain Eukaryota; kingdom Viridiplantae; phylum Streptophyta; class Klebsormidiophyceae; order Klebsormidiales; family Klebsormidiaceae; genus Klebsormidium; species Klebsormidium nitens. The sequence goes on along the minus strand of DF237154.1, from coordinate 101,733 downwards.
CATGTTACGACCAGCGCTGGTCTTCAACAGAAGAGCACCTGTTGGGGTTGCATCAATTTTCCAAACGATGTGGTCAACGACGGTTTAGAGATGCTCAATAGAATTAGATAATTACATTAAAAATGGTAATTGGCTCGTCAAATTGTTGAGAGGAGACCTTGGTTTTTTGTTCGCTCTCGTTTGCATCATCCTCCGAGATGCAAGCCACTTGAACTAAATAATCTGTAATAGAAGCACACGTCCCCATCGACGTTCAGCTTTTTCACAAGGCCTTCAGAAACTGTTGTAAAATAGCAGCAATCTGCTTGTTTCAGAAATCCGTTTCACCCTTCAACACGTCCCCCACCTTGCATGAATGAACTTCGAGTTTTGTAACTTTTCTTTGAAGGAGCACCAAAACTTCGAGATGTTTTATCACTCCAAACCACTCCGTCCGCCATTCCGCCGTTCCGCAGGACATCCTTGACTTCAGCAAGATCGAGGCGGAGAAGCTGGAGCTGGAGCGCGTCGGCTTCAGCCTGCGCGACCAACTAGAGGCGGCGACCACCGTGCTGGCTGTGCGCGCGTGCCGGCGCAACGTGGAGATCATCGTCGACGTGCCGCCAGACGTGCCGGACAACCTCATGGGCGACCCGGGGCGGCTCTTTCAGATCCTCGTCAACCTGATCGGTGAGTGGGGTTATCTCGTCAACCGGTTCTTGTGGGCGACCCGGGGCGGCTGTTTTAGGACATGTCATCGGTAGACCTTTGAGTAGTTTGTCAATTCGACCCGGTCGTTAAGCCGACACGTGGCGGCTGTTTCGGATCTTGGTCTTGTCTGTGAGTGTCCAGAAGGTCGGACAGGTGTCTCACGTAAGATGACTTATGCGTCTAAGCAGACAACACCCTTTTTCGAGGCCCCGATGCAATACAGTCTAAGGTCTGGTCGGGGAATAGAATCCGATCATACGGGTTTGACCTTGGATGAAGGGAAAAGGCAATGATATAACACCTTATTCATGAACAGGCAACGCGATCAAGTTCACCCCGGCCCCTGGCGTGGACCACGGCGAGGTGCTCGTGAGCATTATCTTGGATAGTATCTCCGGAGACGGGCAACAGATCGGCCTCAAGTTTTCCGTCAAAGACACAGGTGCGCGCGCCCACGATCAGTACTTTTAGAAACATGCTTTTCGCTTCATGAAGAGCGACAAAAATGTTGAAAACGTCCGTTGTCATCTCGGATGAAAGTCTTACGCGTTGTTTCCTGAAAGCTTCGCCAGGGATGCCTAGCAAAAGCATGGTGGGCAGTTCAGGTCTCACAGTTTTCCATTCGGCTCGGAGACAGTCGATGCAAGATAAAGTTGATCACTTTGTACGGTCTCAAAGAGAACTCTTCCCGAAGAGCTTGTCGCACTGTGGGTTTGTTTCATGTTCAACAACAGGCTGGAAAGGCTTCTTACGACATCTGCTAGAGCATTTCAAACTACACGGCGTAAGTTGAAACGGCTCAATGTGTACAGGCGCCCCAAGCCCTCGAGGGCTTCCGCTCATCCAGATCTTACCTATTCTCTGTGACTTGATTTATGTTTGAACGCGCCCCTTTTCTTTCCGTCCAGGCATTGGCATTCCGCTGGAGAAGCAGTCGCTGCTGTTCCGTCCGTTCTCCCAGGTGGACTCGTCCACCACCCGCGTGTACGGCGGAACCGGGCTCGGTCTAGTTATCAGCGCCAAGCTGGCCGCCTCAATGGCGGGGTCCATGTGGGTGGAATCGCACGAGGGGCAGGGCAGCAACTTTCTGTTCACCGCCGTCTTCCAGCTCAGCGATACGCCGCCAGCTAAGCGATCCGCGGCAATGCTCGAGGCGCTCCAGGTGCGCGCGCGCGCAGAAGTCGCTGAATGTCGGTCGGCTTCATACCTGCAGTGATTGACTCTTTTTTGTTGAATCTTAGAACGCTGAGGTGGGAGGTCTGAAAAAATCCTTCCGAGAGGATCGAGTCGGCGATCTGCAACGAAATTCTGAGGTTTCAGATTTGAGGTTGAACTCGAAGTTCGAAGTTGAGCGTCCAGGACACTCTGTAACTGTTAGCTTTTGTCTTTCAGAAGAGAGGTAAGGTGCGAGAAACCGTGGTGTGAGCTGGAAACAGCAAACAGCCTCCTATCTCGGTGGCTTTGTGCGAGATGGGAAGATCACGCAGCTAGCTGTACTCAGTCAGATCCGAAATTTGCAAGCTTTATCAAATCTATAACCGCTCCCATCTACAGAAAGGGTCAGATTGGAAGGAGAAACATTCTGAAGACTGCTGGCCCGAAGACCCAGAGCACAGAAAACCGCACATGACCAATGTAAGAGCTAGACCAGACTTCCGCCTATATGTTTGGACAGCACAAGAGCTGTGGTTGCAACGCGGATTTGAGTACGTCAATTACTGATTCAGGAAATCTATCCCCGCAGAAACTGCCGGTTTTGATCGTGGACGACAACGTCACGAGCGGTCGCATCTTGGGCGGTATGACCGCATCCTGGGGCATGTCACCCACGGTCGTAACGTCCGGCCCCGCCGGCATAGAAGCGTTACACTCCGCCGCCAAAGGGGGGAGGGCCTTCCGGCTTGTGCTGGCTGACGTCTGCATGCCTGGGATGGGGGGCCTCGACATGGTTGCTGACGTCAGGGAGAAGGCGCCGGTGTTGTTGGCGAAGACGGCGGTCGTGGCGCTGACCTTAGCGCTGTCCGCCGCCGAGCACGCGGAAAGGATGCGCGAGCTGCAGGTGCAGGTGGGCACTTCGCTCGCGCACAATCTTAGCCTGTCAAGCGTACAGTCGAGAGAATGCAAACTGCTGATGGAAAAGAAAGCAGAAGCGAGACTCCTTTGTCCTGGCTGTTTGAAGCTTTCTAACGCCGCTCGCGCAGGGCCACTGCGCGAAGCCCATCAAAGAGGACAGCTTGTTGCGCGCGGTGCACGCCGCGATCGGGCAAACCGGTTCCACGGGGCTCACCCCCCCGGCGCGAAAAGCGCCCCGGGGATCCCCCTTGCGGGGCAGCCTGCACGTGTTGGTCACCGAAGACAATGCGGTGAACCAGAAAGTGGCGACCGCGCTACTTACGAAGTGGGGCCATACGTTGAAGCTGGCGGGAAATGGGCGGGAAGCCGTCGATATGGTCGAAAAGGAGCCGTTCGATCTCATTCTCATGGACGTAAGCCGTCGGATCGATTTCCTCGCTGGTAGCTAATCCGGCCTGCATTCACAGTCTCGCTTTCTCTCCCCGTCAGATGTGCTGCTCGGAACCCGGTCGGTTGGGATTAGTGAATCACGTCAGTCTTTCATTGAAAGGTACTCGTCCTGTTACTTCTCCGGTTGGACTTTGTTTTTCGTTCTTGCTTCTGGCCCAAATACAAATGGCTTAATCGGTTCGCTTAACCCCCAGGTCCAAATGCCGGTCATGGACGGGTTTGCCGCGACCGCCGCCATCCGTGCGTGGGAGCTGCGACTGCAGCGCCGGCCGACGCCGATCGTGGCCATGACGGCACACGCCATGTCCGGCGACGCGGAGCGCTGCCTCGCGCTGGGGATGGACGCCTACATCAGGTGGGTGCGAGGGTGTCAGGAATTGAGGGGGCCGAGCTGTCAAGACTTGTGGTTGAAAAGGGGTTTCTCTAGACAGCGGTATGTAATGGCCACGAGAGTGGTAAGCCACAGCCGGAGGAGGTCAAGATGGGCTTACGTCACCCTGCTGTGCCACAAGAGAGCCTCTCTGCCACGGAAGAATGCAACACACAAGGGGCCTCAAACGAGGGGTTAGAGAACCCGGGCTCCAATTCAAATGAAAGGGACGCTTTATGTAACGCAACTTGGATCTTGTGTGATGGAAGCGCCGATCTGATGTGTTTTGTCATCCAATCGCAAGCTGCACAACTTACGAACAGGGTTGAAAGGCTGACGGCTTCGTTTACAAACGTCCCTTCGAGAAAAGAGATCCAACGGCTGTTCGCTTCCACCCCCCTCCAGTAAGCCCCTGAACGCGGAGAAGCTGCACTCGATGATCAAAGAAATGGCACGCGCGCGCCTGGACCAGGCGGAGGCGGCCGCGCTCGTGTCGCCGGTTGCGCTGCTTACCCCGACCGCGCTCCTCCAGAAGGAGGCGACCCGCACCCGCCGCTCGCAGTCGCCGGGCCCGCCGAGAAGCCGGGTCAGCCCCCGGGACATGGTCCGCAAATTGCGGAAGAGTTCCCTGGACGAAAAGCTGCTAAGCCGGCAACGACGAAGCGAACCGGGGGCACCAGCGATCTCCGAAATGGCGGATCTCGAGATGGGGGGCTGCCCGCCGAAACCACGCTCGATGCCATCGTGACGTCACTGATGCCCATCGTTGAAATCTCGAGTTGAGGTCATGAGGCGGAGTCCATTTAATGCTTACGATGAGAAAGCTAGAAGGCAATTTCAACGTGGCTGACTCTCCAAGGAAGGTTGTTTAGCAATGCGGTAACGAAGAATGGTGGGTGTATTTAGTCAAGGGTGGGGATTGACATAGTAGGGGTTGGCACTTGATTGGTCGTCACATGTGCATCGATCCGCTCAGGTATTGCATCGCAGGTAGTCAAGGTAACACCGCAATCTTTCCAAGGGGGATCCCCCAATAGCATAGTCAAAAGTAGGACGTCACGGGGTGCATCATCAAGGATCAGATGCAGTTCACGGATCCATTTCGGTGCAGACACAGCTCCTGACACATTGCACGCAGAAGACAGCAACATTCAAACACACAGCATTACGTGCCGTCAGTCATTCAAGGAAAGAAACTCAACGAGATCCTTAAATGTGCAGCGACTACATAGTAGATCGAACAGTACAGAATGCTACTTACATACGAAAGAAGACTCGAACGTACTTACCGACAGTTGAACCAAGGAACAAAGAGCAGGCAATGTACATATAGGTGGCAAACATTCTCACTGCATTTCTATCCTCTGCCAAACACACAGTTGACCAATAAAGCGCGTAGTGAGGATGGGCCAGTTGTTCAGACGACCTAGGTACATATCTTGAAGATGGTGTGCTATGCTCGTCGTCTCTAGTGGGAGGGCCGCAGTCCGACCCTCATGATGAGCGAGTTGCGTGCATGCAGCACAGCACCGGGCGCGCTGCCGCTTTTGCAAAACACGCATTCGAGTCGATAGCATGGATTATAAGAAAACGGTCGTGCACCGACCCAAGCGTCTGGCCATGTGCGCGCACCAAATATGAAATCTGACCTGATCATCGGATCGCGGACAGCTAGCCACATATGTACACATTTTAGCTTGGTATACATGCAACGCTTCTGAAAATATCCATGGAAATCGATCCGAACTTGATATGAATCAAGTGCAGAAATTTCAAGACGGTCTCGCGACTTTGCTACAATCATTCCATGGGGCGCGCCATGCCAATTCGGCAACTAGTAACTAGTTAAGCACACGCGGCTCATCAGTTCTCATACAAAAGCAACAAGCGCCGGCCGTGTGAGTCTTCGAGTGCAATGTCCTCATACTTTGCAAATGCACAGTCAAATAAACTAACAAACAATTTTATATGCCGGTCCAGCGGCTTCATAATAATGGATAAATAGTCACACTGTCTACGTGTCTGTGTGTGGATGCCGGCCATCGTCGTCTCAACTATTCAGAACTTACTGCTTTTTAGCGGTTTCAAACTGTTTTCGTTCTAATGGTTGGCTAATGGGTCTTGCGGCGCTCGCTCGCAGGTAGATCATGCCTATTCCTGAGACTGACAAGTCTAGACGTTAGTACATCCCTCAACAACATTATTGGAAACCGCGACCTATAGCTTACAAATACTCAAACGCTTCCTTCCATTCAGCGATTACAGCAGGGTATACTGACAGCTCACAATCTCCCGCAATTTTAGTGCCTTCGCTGCTTGATGTCAAGCTATCAATTTAGTAAGAACTCCATGGCCAAAGACCTGTCCATTCAACGGCCTCGTACAGCATGCACGGCCATTTCTGGCAGCACTTTGGATGCAAAACTGCTCTGGAGTAGCTGTCGGGGCTTGACCGTCGAGCTCAACAGACTGTGCGCCCTCCTAAGGTAATTGCTCGATATGCTTGATGAGGGCCGCGTTCACAAGCATGGGGGAGCTCAGGTGCGGCAGATGCCCGTGGGTAGACAGGACCTCCAGAGCGCTGTTGGGCAGGTGCTTGTGCATGTATTCGCCCACACCGAGCGGGACCGCCACGTCGTTGTTGCTCACCAACACGTGGCACGGTACCGACACCTACACATGGGCAAGACCCGCTGCTTAGCACAGGGTTCCCTCCTGTTTGTCCACAGGCAAAGCAAGACGACTTGAATGTCGATCTATTGACAGCGACCAGGATGAAGAGGGTCAGTCTAACAATGGCCGCGCTATCAACAGGATGTACGTGCCAGCACCAGCAAGAAACCTAGAAGCTGAATCCCATCGAGAGCGTCTATTGGAGGTTCTCAAGCTTCTGGACGCTTCCTTCGACTTTCGGAGGGCCCTTGCAAGCGCAAGCGAATCCCAGCCAAGAGCTCCAGAGTGTCGATGAAAACCAGCTAAGGCATGCCAAGACGCACACGACCTCCTCAAAAAGCAGACCGCTGACACTGACGACTCCACGTTCAAAGCAGAAGTGGAAGTATAACATGGAACGAATACGGCCAACGCATCAATTACGTAGGTTGGCTTGGCTCTCTATGCTATAGCAACGAGATAGCTCATTGAGCTACAATTCGACAACCCGGCCAATAAGAGAATGCGTAGCCTCCGCCAGTTCTCTCTTCTTCTGCACTCTTCCCATCCCCTTCGCTCCCCACCTTTTCTGCCCGCGTTAGAATAGTCCTCTGCTCCCACCGACGAGTCCCTTTGAACGGCAACAGCAGACCATGCAAGGTAAGACAAGCAAAGGCCTGAGAAGATAAGCAGCATATGCGCAAGTGGCCTCACCTCGGGCAGGAGGTGCCGGTAGTCCGACCGGAAGATGGTACTCAGTATGCAGTACGCCACATCGGGCCGCACGTCCAGTAGCCCCGCCGCGTAATCCGCCACCGCCTCGTTGTCGGGAGTGTGAATGGCCACCGGTGCAAAACCCTGGACCCACGCCTTGTAGTTGGTCTTGATCGACGCCAGCAGGTTATCGATGTCCTCGTCCTGGAATCCACCCACGTAGTCGCCGTCGTTGAGATATCTGCGGATGGAGAATGAAAGTAGGGTTAGCACGAAATCAAGAGAAAGACTGGGTTAGTATCGGCGCTCAACTAGAAGAGAAGGAGAGGAGGTTGAGCTTTACCCTGGAGAAAAAAAAGAGGTGTCACTGCGAAAAAGGAAGAAGGGCTAGCTGGCTCACGCCCTTGCACTACAAGGAAACAATTGGCAATACTTTAAGGGACGATGAAGAAGGGTGTTTCTCCCGGGACAACAAATGACAAGGCCACAAAGATGACACGACAGACACGCAAAAGCAGTGGAAAACGACGGCTGCAGACAGCGGGACCCACAGGTCGAAGCTGAGGCGGCTAAGAAGAGGAAGGAGATGACAACCGTAGCCGCTCGTGAGGAGGAAGAGTACAAGGACACTTCTCAGCGCAGGTGCACATACGTGAGCCATACGTGAACCATGGAAAGGAGGGACCCCAGCCAGATTCGTAAGCAAGTTTTGTTACAAACAAATTGCAAAGACAATGGGGGCGCGGACCTCAAGATCAAGGGGACGCGAACCTTCTCCCGAGCGGGACTGCTTATGAGAGGAGGTTTGACAGGGAACAGAGAACGAGTTGTGGAGCTCTCTCAACACTCATGCACACTGGAGACAGCGGCTGCAGTGACTGTAGTGTAAAGCAGAGAGTAAGACACAAGACAATTGCTCTTTTCAAGGCAGCCAGCGACTTTGATTCTTAAGGGGATAACATTCCTTACTTTGACCCTTAGACTAGTGCTGTCTTCTGATTGCCAGCTCGCAGCAGCTGCAATACTTCAATGAATCAAAGAAGCACTCATCGAATCTGTATGTCAGTAAGCACTTGAAATCAACCTCAGTACCTTGGAAGTAGCTAAGCAATCTTTGGAAAAGTAGATTCGGGTGGCTCAACCAGAAGAGCAGCAAGTCAATCAATCAACACGGGCTGGCACCATCACCCAATGCAGAGTCAATGATTTTTATCAAGTCGAATACAAGCACTTGCAAGCTATTTCACAAGTAAGTAAAGAGAAGACGCAACAAGAACCATGCTGCGAGTCTCAGAGTAGGGGGAAGAAGACCATCCACTGTCTTGCACCTTGCTCCTCAGAATTATAGAAGTCCAGTACAATCAAACAATGAAGGACGTTCCGAACTGCCCAAGACCAAGACCTCTCCTCAGATCTTGCATGCATGACACCTCTTTTGTCACTTACCTCATACTCTACACCAGAGACAAGCCCAAGAGACTCCTTGAAAGCGAGTCGCCCATTGCTGGTCCTTGACAAGTGATAGCAAGAGGAAGGATAAGACGAACCATACAAGCTCAGCTCAGCACGTTAGTGAGTTTTGATAATGGAAACAAAGGGGACAACTTGGAGGCTTGCCTCGGGGAGCTCGTCAGCAGCACGAGCTTCTTGAATAGGTCCGGCCGCCTGACACTCGCCACCAGCCCAATCATGCCCGACACCGAGTGCCCCACATAGATGCACTGCTTCACCCCCATCTCGTCCATAAGATTAATCAAGTCCTCCGCAAACGCGTCCAGTGTGGTGTACCGAGAATGGTTGAAGTCCTCGGCCGACACGATCCCTTCCGTTTCCTCCTCGTCTATCCGCTCAGGCCGCTCGTCTCCCTCCCTGTCAAGATCCTCAATCTTGAAATCCCGCCTCCCTGAGAACTCCGGATCTTTGGACGCTGCCCCGTTGGCGCTCTCCTCCGGGTGCAACTCGACCGGTTCCTCCTCATGCGTTTTCTCGCTCACCGCCGTTTCCCCGGCCTTGCTCTTCTTTTTGCTCCGTGTGAACAGCCGGCTGAACGACTCGTTGATCTTCCTCCCAAACATCCCCCGTCGGCTCTCGCCGGCCCCACCGTGCTGCGACAGCTGCAACGCCTTGAGCTCCCGCTCAAACTCCTCGTTCGCCACGTCCGAGGTCGCGCGCTCGATTGCGGTGGCTTTCTTGCCCGTCGCTTTGGGGCTGTCCGAGCCATTGCTGTCCACCGAAACCCTCGAGTTTGCTGAGTGGCCGAGAGATGTGCTGGAGAAGCCGGTGGGGACACCTGTCCCCTGGCCCATCAGGTTGTAGAGCATGACTCGGAAGCGACGCCGTAGCAGGAGGGGCTCCAGATTGTGCCACACGGTCTGGTCTGTGCCAAAGCCCTGTGAAATGGGGGCTTGTCAAAATCAGATTCAAGAAGGAAAGGCGAGACAGATGAAAGGTGAAATTGTCGCATTTCTTGCAATTTCTTTCGAATCTCCACGCCGTGTTGCCTAGGTTCCTGCAGGGAAACACAAAAGCCAGAAAGAAAGCACCCAGGCGGAACAAGGCGTTAATTGGGCAGAGTGAAGTGACTGGCATTGCGTACTTTACTGTCACGTTATTATTTTTTAAATGAGGGCACACATATTAATAGGAGTTATATGTCTCTGCCAATGGGATACAGCGGAACGTGTGGAAGACCTGGAGATGTCAAGGAAATCCACTCCGGAAAGATGAGCTCACACGGAGTGGCCAAGAGGATAAACTTACTGCCCCAATGAAAGCGAAAATATCGTCTCATATGAACCACAACATTCAACCAGATGAGAAGCTCAATGCTTGGAACTGCTGAGGGTGTCCGGAAAGATCAATAAAGAAGCTCCATCAGCGTTTGAGGCGCCTCCTCTACAAATTGAGCTCAAACCCTGTACTGCGTGCGACTCAGGATTGTTCAAGTCTCCCAGCATCTGCTTAAGACCCACAATTGCGCCTTCAGTACCCACAAGCGAGATAGAGTCGCAGTAGGAGGAGCTGCCACAGGATCTGCAAGAAAGCTTAAAACAAACAAGCTACGGTGCAATAAAAACTCTGGCTGACAGCTCAGGAACCTCTGGGATGGCAATAGTTCCTCCACTTCCACAATATTTCGCTTTAGCTTTGACTATCACCAACTTACATTCAGTATCTGCGAAAAATTCGACCAATTCTGGATTTTGTGGATAAAAGCTGTGTAGTTGTAAGCAGTGAACAGGCCCACTCACATGTCCAAGAAGGACAATCTCTTCGCCATCGCCGACAATCCTGGCCTTATGAATGTCTGCTAGGGTGAGCATTGTTGAAGAACCAACTTTTCAATAATTCAGCAGATGCAAAGTGCTTGCGCAATCAAAAGACCACAGCCTCTTATCCAGAACTCAGAGGAGCCGCCCCCAGTCACCGCCAATTTCCCCTCGGGGCGCAGCAGGTCCGCCCCGAGACGATTTTGAGCTTGGCTCCAACTTCCTAGTCAGCGCAGATGTCTTCGCATATCCTTTGATGTAGGTAACCTATCTGCTGCGCAGCCTCCCAAGCTGGCCGCTGTTGCCGAATGAATGTATCTTTCGACAGCTATAATAGTACAGCTCTTTGCGTCAAAGCTGCCATCGGGTTTCAGATGCTCCGATCATGGTTCCTGATCTTGGACCGTTCGATTGACGACAAGGCAGGCATCGGACGGCTCAAGATCAGGAACCACGCTCCGAGAGTCTGGAACCCGATGGCAAGTTTGACGCAAACAGCTGTACTGCTAGAACTCAGCTAGAAGCATTCAGAATTCCTCCTTTCTTCTTCAGCACAATCAGCACATGAAGTACGGTAGGTACCGGTACACGAGACGTATCCTTGTGATGGATCCTGACGGATGCTTGTCGTTGCTTGAACTTGCTTCTCTTCTGCCGCAGGTGAGTCCAGCGTCCGCCCGGTCTTGGACTCCGGGCACCGGACGAGTCTAGAGACGAGTAAAAGCAGCAGCAGAACCCCCTTACTTATCCAGCGGAGGAGAACCGTCCGATGCTCCACAGAGAAATGGTGGACGGTTCTGTTTGCCACATGGCCGATTTCCAAGTTCCAACTACCTAGTTAGGCAAGCCCGGTGGCTGCGCCTGGTGCCCAGGCGAGCGGATGGCCGCAATACCGTAGTCCAAGGTAATGATTCCGAATAATTAAATAATTATCTGCGTTCGGAAAGTCAGAAATTCGGATTTCCCGTTCGGAAAGTTGAAATTCGGAAAGGTT